>JAEDXJ010000046.1:600000-871825 GCA_023014345.1 Galerina sulciceps | reverse complement strand
CAAAATTTTTTCTTTTTTGACTGTAATTCCTGCAGTGTCTGTGTGGGCTGCTGTTGACCAAGGTCTCTCGGACCGCATCGCAGCGGCAATCGGTCACCCCAAAGTCGCCCCTCTCAAGGTCAAGCCCGCCAGTGAGGCAGTCAGGTACAGAGCAAACCTCGGGTTCGCATTCAAGTTCATTGGGAGGCTATGAACATATAAATGTTCTAATTATTATTCTTTTTTATTTTTGTAGATTCAGGTTGCAGTAAATTGCAGCCACGGACCAACTAGCCAATGACAGTGAGCTGGATAAGCTGAAAATATTTCCAGATTCTTCTGGCCTGCACCGTCAATTACATTGGTTCTTGTACGACTAAACACAACAAATTTCTGTATCACATATAAGCACAATGTGTATCGTTTTGTCCCCGTACTCGGAAATATCAAGATATACAAAACAAGATTCATCTATAATGTCGAAGGGTGTTACAGATATAAAGATGAACAGAAAATAACGGAATTCGGTCGCTCTAGCATCTCGGATGCCTTTTCGAACTTCTCCTTGAGTTCAGAATTTCCAATCACTTTTGCTGCTTGGGCCATTTGACGAAGGAGTTCGCCTAGTCGCCTGAAGACACGAATGAGACTTCCCTCGAACTGGTCGGTAAGCTATAATATTATCAGCTCCTCAGGTACCGTAAGCTCAAAGTTGAAGTCTCGAACCTTGCAAATTTCGGAAAAGGATGCCCCGCGACACCACTGAACAACCGCATCCATGAGCTCCACCTTGAATGAAGAAACGTATTCGTCCTCGTCAATAGTTAGTTTGGACTCTTTGGAGACCTTGGCTATGCGTCGCGCAATTTCTTGCATCACGCGCAGAGGAGCAGCCAGTTCTTCTTTGAGTTTGGTGGCTTGTTCACTCTAACAAAACAAAGAAAAAGTGTTGAGGAGAGAACAGGATGTGAGTGGCTATGACTGACCTTCTCTGTGAACACGAAACAACTTAGAAGCGCAGCGCTTTGCTCAGGCAACAACGAATTGAAAACCCCGTTGAAGATGAGTTCTGTGAGCAATAGCTCGTCGCCCGAACTGATTTCGCAGGCGACTCTTCCCTTCATGTCGACAATATCGGCTGAAGTGGTGAAAGCAAGACGACGGAGGACACGTTTGCGGCACTTGAGTTCTTCTAGCTGCATAACATCAAGTGTTGCCTGGATCCGTTTCTTGAGGGAACGAATTCTTTCTTGGCTGTCTTTTTTCTTGGAATACAGCGTATATAGTTCAGGAAGCCTAGGGTCGTTGTGCAGTGGACTTGAGAACATCTTTTGTTCCATCGCCGCAATTTTCTGTCATCACTGCGTCAGAATCAGAAGGAAAGAAGGCTGTAAAACAAAGTACCTTGACTAATTCTTTGAATTTATCGTCCTTGATCCCCATATTGTCTATTGGGTCTAACAGAGGGACCCCATCCGAGAGTCGACGATGAACTTCAAGAACACCTTTCCACGCCGTCTCTCGGGCTTGGTCTTGACGGATGTCCTTGGGAAGGTATATGCGGATGTGGCTAATTCCGTCCAGCGTCGACAGTAGAACAGGGACCACTAACGGAACACCCTTCTGACCTGGGGAACAAGGTTGCACACCGCCTGGTGTTGGTGTGACGTTCGTTCGCTCTTTTGATACAGTCCCACCTGGAGCGCAGTTGAGAAGAACGTCTACGATGTACTGCTCATGCGGAGGTAGCTCTTCTGGTTTAGGACCCATTTTATTCTGCAGAAAGATCGTAAATTGACATCAAATGATGTTGCACAAGGAAAACATACTCTTGGTTGTAAACGTTTTTCGTAGTTTATAACTGCTCCCCAACCGAAATCAAGTTTTTCGTGCTTCACCTTCACCAGCCTACCAGGTTGGAGGAAGGGAATGGCATATGTCGGATGCGTGATGACTTCTCGGAAGTCTGCAAGCATTTGGTCGAGTTGGTGCCGGTAGTCGTAATATTGTGATACTAACGTTTCGTCGGGAATGATCGTTGAACTTCGGGCTTCCTCCTCTTTTTTTAGTTCTGCAATCGAAGTAGATTGAAAGGAGTGAAATATGCGGAGGTTAGATTGTCATACCATCTTCTAAGGCGGGTATTCCCGCACTGCTTTGGAATTGGAAGAAACAGCGTTCCAGCATATATTCCGGACTGATACCCTCGACCTTCATCAGATTCAGGACCATGTTGTAGCCCAAGTGGAATGCCGAATCCAGTCTATCTGCTTCTCCTTTGACCATTTCTTTTGCTGCAGTTGGTTCAAGTTTCTCGTCGCACATCATGATAACAACACCACGGTCGTCCAACCCTCTCCTTCCAGCCCTTCCGGACATCTGAATATATTCCCCAGAGGAGATGTTGCGAAATTCCCGCCCATCAAATTTCCGAGTTGCAGTGAAAACTACAGTTTTCGCGGGCATGTTCAACCCAATTGAGAAAGTTTCCGTTGCGAACAGGACCTTGATAAGTCCTTCTTGGAACAAAATTTCGATGACCTCTTTGAGAATAGGAAGGAGTCCACCATGATGAATGCCAATACCGCGTCGCAGAAGGGGCAGAATATTTGTGATTTGAGGTAATTGTCTGTCGTCTTGCGCCAAGTTCTCTATAGCGTTGTTGAAAATGCTAGAAACAAGGTCCTGTTCGTCCGTCGAATTGAACTCGAACTTGGATAATGTTAGAGCAAGGGCCTCGCACTCTCTTTTGCTGAATGAGAAAACGATCACTGGGTTGTAGTTTTTTATCATGATCATTTTGATAATTTTGGAGATATCAGAAGGACCTAGCGAAGTGTCAGCAACATAATAGGCCAACGGAAACCTCAGCCCGCACCCTTTTTTTCTCCGCCTTTCTTTGTTTTCCCTTTTCTGCCCTTGCCGCCCTTCGAGTCTGCAGGATCTTCTCCCATACTATCCTGGAGCTTCCCCATGGCTTTGCTGAAGTTGTCTTCCCGGAACTCGCCCTTTTCGTTGACTACTAGATAGATGCCCTCGCCTCCGGCGGGGAATAAATAATGTTGAAGAGGCGTTGGCCGGAAATCGGTGTAAACAACATGGCATGGCTGTTCGTGTGATTTGCATATCCATTCGGCAAATTGCATGGCATTGGGGATAGTGGCAGAAAGAAAAACATATCGGACGGTATGAGGAAGAAGAATGATTGTTTCCTCCCAAACAACCCCACGTTCTTTGTCGCGCATGTAATGGATTTCATCAAAGATGACCCAGGCAACCTCACGCATGATCTCTGAACCTCGGTATAACATGGATCTTAGAATCTAAAGAGAAAACGTGTGAGGTTTTGTGGGCGATAAGCAAGATTGTTTCATCAACCTCAGTCGTCATCACTAGACATGTTGCCGATGGATTTATGGTGACATCTCCTGTCATCAGGCCTACATCACCAAATTCAGCCAGCATTTCACGATATTTCTGATTGCTCAAAGCCTAAAGATCCCTGTGTAAACAATTTCTCGCCTGAAATACTCAAATGGATAAGAACCTTGATGGGACTTGTGTAAATAACTCTCTGTTTTCTATTCAGACATTGGGCGATGGCATATTCTGCTACAACGGTCTTCCCGGCGCTAGTATGGGCAGAGACAAGAACACTTTCGTTCCGTTGTATTGCGTAAACAGAGACTTTCTGAAACGGGTCGAGTTCGAATTTGTATTCGCGATCAGGTTTTGCAGGCGGGACGTGTTTTGAGATAGGTATGTAATTATAACTTGGCGGAACCGCTACTTGATGTCGTACCTATAGTACCGTTCTGATGGACAATTCTGCGTTAGAAAGTCACGAAACACGCACCTGATGTCGAAGTTCTAGACGAGAGCCTGCTTCAGCTGTTGTGCCTGTCAACCCTGCGCTTGCTGCAACCTCTCGTTTTGCTTCGGTCTCGAAATCATCCAGTACAACAGGCTTTGGCGACGACAGCCTTGACTTTTTTGGCGCAGAAGGACCTGAATCGTTCATAGAATCTTCGGCAGCATGGGTATTTAATGTCTGTTGAGCATTGTTCAATGCAACCAAAGGAGGACTGTCAGCTTTCCGTTTCTGTGGGGCGACCGATGGCGGAGGGTTAGCATCGACGTGCATGACATCCCCATTTTCGACTTCCTGTTCTTCAGCGCCATCGTCCAAGAATGAAAAGAGGTCGTTGGAGTCCATGTTAGAAAATAGTTGTCACCTTCGCGTTACAGAAACGCACTGTGACGTTCGATCTAATCTTATCTCGGGCACAGTGCGGAGTTGAAGGACATGTCTGGGAATGTTGTGCTCCACGCTTGTCAGTCAAACAGACATGGCACCGAGAGGTGCAAAAGTCAGAGCAAAGGCTATAATTGCCAACGTAGTCAATGATTCCTCCGAAGACGAATTTTCTACAGACTCTGAGGCGGAGGAAGTGGTCCGGTCTACTAGTATGTCTTTATTCAGTTTGTGCCCCGTCCATGCCAACAAAACTCAAACCTAGAAGGCAAGAATACTAGGACGTCCACCAATGCACCAGTTCGTAAGAAGGCAAGAACCTCTGCTACAAGCCGGACAAAAACAAGTGACTGGAACAACCATGGCAGTCTTCTGGAGGCGATGCCGCTTGATGTTCACTACGAGGTAGTGCGAGACTAATATTTTCAAATCCACTTCTATCAATCTAATCTATTCAACAGATATTTGGTCACTTTTTACACCCAAAAGATTTGATCAACTTATCAAGAACATGCAAGCAATTCAGGGCGGCCCTCATGACCAAAAATGCTATCTCTGTATGGAGGAGAGCTCGGCGACGTTCAAATCTTCCAGATTGTCCGAGCGACAGATCAGAGCCGGCCTGGGCTGTATTGTTTTATTCCACCACATGTGAGGTAAGTAGTCTCCAAAAGGTTTCGTGATAAATTCCTACGAAGCGCCCAGGAATGTGGAGGTAAAAATGTTCAACGCGTCGATTTCCTGTTCAGGCGTCGCCTCTGCAAATCATGTCGAAAAGAGTGCGTTCACTTCAAGTCGACGCTGCCTCTATTTTATCGAATCCCATATTAAAAATAAATTCCCATGCAGTATATTTATTGAGTCGAGATTCAAGGGCTTGTACCCTGGCGTTGATCCATCCATTCTAGAACTTGTTTGTTACTCGGACAGTACGTTCTGAAGTTCATCTTCTTTCTCTAACGGCCGACTCATTGTTTCTTATATATAGCCCGCTCTGGGGGTCGCAATTGGGATGGAGCTTTCAAGGGTCCTGTACGATACTTTTGGCCACCAGATATAGACGATATGATTCTTACTCTGAAAACCTTCCAATTTGACATCAAACGAGGACGGCCTGGTGCGGAGAAGAGACTTCAAACTTTCAAGGAAGAAAGAAAGAAGTTGATCAATCACATCAATTCGGTATGAACACTTTTGTTAATAACTACAGAGATTCTTCATTTTCTATGCGATAGAGCGCCTACGCAAATGCAAGGTGCCTGGATGATGTGGTCGGTGAAGCTCGTAAGAAACAGTTCGTAAGAGAGATGGAAATCAATGCTCTCACTCAAAAACGTGATTCGGCGTGAGTTATTTCCCTTTCCATTCAGCCAGTCAACTTTTTATCTGATGCAAGAAAACCAGAATAACTGAACGATTGATACTGCTAGGATATACAAAAGAGGACGTATCTTTTGTGCGGAATTCCCGAGAGTTCGCCTCAAAAGTGCAGCTCACCGACAATAGTCCGTTATTTTTCACTGTGGTACTACTATACAATGTCTTGATCATCCCTTGTTCATTTCTGACAGCTTGGAGACGAATCCGCCCTGTTTTGGAGGCATCCATCGCCGAAAAGAGAAAAATTAAGGCTCAAAAAGATCTGACCGTAGCAAAATGCTACCGAAGAAACATCGTAAATGCATTCTATGATACCTATAAAAAGTCATTGCGACCCTCTCAATGCCGCTACTTTCCTCGAACATGCGACCTTTGTGACTTTGAGCCATTTGCGCCACTTATAGACGCCCCGCTCGAGGTGAAGATTTCAGCCACTGATTTCGAACCCTTCTTTCGGATTCTTCCTGAAATATTGGTTTCATACGCGCAACGCAAACTAACCCATTTTCGAGGGCTCTTGAGAGCGGGAAGCAATCAAAGAGATGCGGCCGTGGATGTCCGCCTGCCAGGGGAATCAACTGCAGTGTCGAAGCACGACATCGACCCCTTAAAACTTGCAACTTCCGTATTCGAATGCTGTGGGTCGGACTCGTATTCCAATTCTCATGGTGATCGTTTTATCCTTGTCGGCATCGATGACCTGCTTTCACATCAATGCCTTTCGAAAACGGACGGCTTATCCTCCTATTATTCTGACCAGGTTGAAAAGCTGAGGATTGATTTCGTTCCTGCAGGTGCAGAAGTTGCACAATTCCTCGTTTCCTTGGCTGGGCTTGACCCTAGGACGGCATTGGCATCAGAAATGGACGAGGCCAACCTCCGATTCGGTTGTAACCATTGCGGCCCTCAGTCCGAATACTATTCTGTCGGTGGGAAGCGGCCCGTTTTTTGTCAAGGGTACAATTGGCAGGCAGCCGTGAGCACCGCTCAAGGATTCTTCACATTTCGCATCCTAATGCACTGTATCTTCTAGATAATCCATAGCCTTCGTGGTAATCATAAAGGAAAGTCGTCGGGTGTTGTTAAGGAGCCGTGGTCTATCCTTTCTCCGGATGACACTTCAACGGTCAAAGAAAAGGAAAAAAAGTTTTACGAAGAAAGGGTTCACTACTTTCCGAGATGGATGTGTGATCATTGTTGGGATTACAAGCATGGGGGCAAGCGGCCAGATGTAATTGAACACCTCCGTGATAAGTATGTTCTACCTTTCGATTAGCCTGAATTTGCGTTCATGTCAATGTTGTGTCTAGACATGGGATCACAGATCCAAAGGAGCCCAACGACATCTTTGTTTCGGAACGTGATGACCTTCTATTGAAGGAATATACCTATGATGTGCCCTTGGCAGCGACAGCTCACTAATTACTACCAGTTGTGCAACTTTGATGCAATGAACTCAAAATATACACACCCTACGGCAATTTACGAAATTGAGGGAAACGGATGAAATGATGTTCTAAGTACAGGTACAAGAGAAACAATTTTTGCTCGCCTCTTTTAGATTTAATTTATTTGATTCTGAACTTAATATTCGGGAGTGCTACACTTGAGCCGATTCGGTATAGCTCTGAAAGAGCCGTAAAAGAGGAACTACATGCAATGTTCGAGCGAGGGGACTAAACTACAGAGTTGGAAATTACTTCGACAACATCATCTGTAACAGACTTGAGCCTCCAAGGATCAGGAGAAAACACATGTACGACAAACCTTGACAAATTCTAAACCCAATAATTTTTTCAGTACTAGTCTTGAAAAAGAGGATGTCATGTCTACCTTCATAGTTGATTTGACCGTCGCCATCAACGTCTGCTTCGCGAATCATCTCGTCCACTTCAGTATCCGTCAGCTTCTCGCCTGTTCGAGCAAGCCATATTAACTTGTAGAGCCCTCAAATTGGAATAGCGAGCGCACCGAGGTTGGTCATGACGTGCCTCAGTTCCGCCGCACTGATTTGACCATTTCCATCCTTGTCAAATACCTTGAAGGCCTCCTTGATTTCCTCTTCGCTATCGGTATCGCGCATCTTGCGCGCCATCATGGTGAGGAACTCGGGAAGTCGATCGTGCCATTGCCGTCAGCGTCCACCTCGTTAATCATGTCCTGGAGTTCAGCCTCGGTAGGGTTCTGCCCAAGAGAGCGCATGACGGTGCCGAGTTCCTTGGTGGTGATTGTGCCATCTCCGTCTGAATATCGAAGTTGAGGAGAGAATCAAGGATCGGATGAAATTCGGGACACTCGCCTTTGTCGAATAGTGAAAATGCCTCCTTGAATTCTGATAGCCAGTCAGCGACAGTAGGTAAGCCATGAAGCTGCACCACGTACCGGAGATTTGCTCTACGCGAACACGAGGAAAAGGTTGACGTATTAGAATCAACCCCTTTACACGCGATGAGGGTGAACGACATGTTACCTTCAGACTGGTTGCGAAAGGACTATCAGACGATACACCCCGTAGTGGAACGGATACCACTCACTAATTGATCGGCCATGGTGTAGATGGGAGCAAGACAGAGAGAGGTTTGAGAGGTATCAGCCTTTTGGTGATCATCGCTGATTCCCGCTATCTTGATTCACGTGAGAGAAAGTTATCTTATCTTATCTATACACGCACTTGCCTGATTTGTAGTCGTTGGTTGATCGCGTCCAACGGTTGACGGAGCTTTGAGTTCATTGTTCCCCTTGTAATACGACACCTTACGCCTCGGTTCTGTCAACACGACGATATCCCGGACCTCAGTCTTGCCCACCACGCCGAATTTGGTCTAAAATCTACTTGCTTTTTACCATAACCTCCGAATGTACCCCCCTGTGTCAACTTCATCGTAAATCATGCCAGCCCCTCGCCTGTCTCAAAGCGCCGAGGCAGCGCGAGCTGCTGCTCAACAAGCGGAATTCAATGAGAAGAAGTGGGTCTGGGTTCCTGATATTAGAGAGGGCTATCTTGCAGGATGGGTGAATAACGAAGACGAGGACGCCGCAGAGGTTATAATGGCGGCAGGAGGAGAGGTGCGGCATAAATATCTTTTGCCCTAAGTCGAGCTAACATTTCACTACCAGTTTCGAAGAGTGCGCTTTGAGGAGTTATTCAAGATGAACCCCCCAAAGTTCGACCGAGTAGAAGATATTGCCGACCTTACTTTCCTTAATGAAGCAAGCGTCGTTCATAACCTTCGCCTGAGATATGGTTCCGGGCAGATATATGTGAACCATTTTTTCTGATAGGCACTCGAAAGCCGGGGCTAAATCCTCTTCGCAGACATATTCGGGCCTCTTCCTGGTCGCGATAAACCCTTACCAGCACTTACCCCTCTATTCCGATACCATTATTCAACAGTACCGCGGTAAAAGGCGCGACGAGAATCCCCCTCATGTGTTCGCAGTTGCTGAACGTGCATGGGTCAATATGGGCGACGAACGGGAGAATCAGAGTATTCTTATTACGTATGTTTTCGCACTCGTCGGCTATTTTCCTCGCTAACAAGCTAACAGTGGCGAATCTGGTGCTGGAAAAACCGAAAGCACAAAGAAGGTCATTCAGTATCTAGCCGCAATAGCAACAGACGTCCATCATCCAACAACACCTTCACATTCGCGGTCAACCACATTGTCATCTTCAAACGCCTTTTCCGCTTCTATGCCCACGACAGGACTTCCCCGTAGTCGTTCTATTCGCAATGGTCATACTTTGTCTCCGTCTATGACAGGAACCGGATCACATCTGACTGCGAAAGGCCGCCTAGGTTTACTTGAACGTCAGATTCTACAGGCAAACCCCATATTAGAAGCATTTGGCAATGCTCAAACACAGCGCAACAACAATTCTAGCCGGTTTGGAAAGTTCGTTCGAATCATGTTTGCCCCTGATGGCAGCATTGCTGGTGCAAATATCGATTGGTACCTCCTGGAGAAGAGTCGGGTCGTCTTCCGGAACGAGGCGGAGCGCAGTTTCCACGTTTTTTACCAGTTGATGGCTGGAGGAGGAGCATTGAAAGGTGAGGTTAATACCAATGTGTTTAGTACTAACAGTTATTAACATATCATTAGATGAATTGCTTCTTGACGGAGGGGTTGAAGATTATGAATACCTGAACAAGAGCAGGAGGGAAGTTGATGGGGTAGATGACAAGGATGACTGGACTGCACTGAAGGTGATGATTGTCCGGCATTTAAAATCATCTTTTCGTTAACTTTTAAGTTCAAAGGCGGCCCTGGATGTTGTTGGCTTTGATCCCTCCGAACAACTCGAGCTTTTCCGCGTCGTTGCGGCCATCCTTCACATCGGCAACATCACAGTGACATCAACGAGGTCAGACGATGCAGTTATGCCTGACGCTGCCCAAGCCGAACGCGTTTGCCATCTTCTCGGAATTCCCATCGCCGAATTTTCTCGCGCCGTGCTTCGACCTAGAGCGCTTGCTGGTAGAGAATGGGTCACGCAGGCTCGAACACGGCAGCAAGCCATTGACGAACTCTCCGCCTTGTGCAAAACGCTCTACGAGAAATCATTTGGTGCCCTGGTTGAGCGTATCAATCGCGCCCTTGATAGGCCATCTTCAAAAGCGACTTTCATCGGCGTCCTCGACATTGCAGGGTTTGAAATATTCGAAGTCAATGGCTACGAGCAGCTGTTGATCAACTACACGAATGAGAAGCTCCAGCAGTTTTTCAACCACCACATGTTTGTTCTTGAGCAGGAAGAGTATGCCAGGGAAGGCATCCATTGGGATTATGTTAACTTTGGTCTGGATTTGCAGCCGACAATTGACCTGATCGAGTCTAGCGGAAACACCATCGGCATTCTTAGCTTTCTAGATGAGGAGTGCATCATGCCTAAAGCTGATGACCGTACTTTCACCAATAAACTCAATGCAATGTGGGGAATTCAAGGTGCTGAAGAAGATTCCCCTCATCCTGGAAAGACGAAGTACGAGCCTTCAAGATTCGAACAAGGTTTCGTCATTCAACACTACGCGGCCAAGGTCGAATATCGGACAGACGGCTGGCTGGAGAAGAACAAGGACCCTTTGAATGATAATCTCACTCGTGTACTTGCCGCCTCCTCAGAACGATATATCGCCAGCCTCTTTTCAGATTTCGCAGACCCGCCCTCCATTTCAAATAGTGGTCAAAATGCCTTTTCGATAGGGAAGAAGCGTACCATGAAGAAAGGGGCGTTTCGGACGGTTGCCCAGCGACACAAGGAGCAGCTATCCAGCCTCATGCTTCAGCTCAGATCTACTCAGCCTCATTTCGTGCGATGCATCGTTCCCAACGCTAATAAGAAGCCTGGCCGAATGGATGTTCCCCTCGTCCTGGATCAGTTACGATGCAATGGTGTCCTGGAAGGAATAAGGATTGCTCGTCTTGGTTACCCGAATCGACTTCCTTTCGTTGAATTCCGTCAGCGCTACGAAATTCTCACTCCGGGGATCCTGCCAAAGGGCTATATGGATGGCCGGGAAGCCTGCAGGCGCATGGTGGCTGCGTTGGAACTTGACGATATGATTTTCAAACTTGGGACATCAAAAATCTTCTTCAAAGCAGGGGTGCTGGCAGAGTTGGAAGAGCGCAGGGACACCCTTTTGTTCGACATTTTTTCGAAGCTTCAAGCTGTTGCAAGGATGTGGAGTGCCAGGCGGCAAATCAAGAAGATTCTCAATCGTGCGACGGCTATTCGAACAATCCAACGCAATGCGAGAGTCTACGGAGACTTGCGGGAATGGCCTTGGTGGCAACTGTATACAAAGGTGCACTTCCTCTAAAATGTTCTGAACTTTGCGAGGACTAATTTCCTTAACAAGGTTCGGCCTCTCCTTGCCGCCACGCGCAACGACGAGGAATTGAGGAAGAAAGAAATGGAGCTCGTCTTGATCAAAGAACGATCCGAAAGAGATCAATTGGAAAGGGAAGCTCTCGAGAAGCTGAAGATGTCTTTAGAGGCTGAAAAGAGAAAGGTCGAGGACGAACTGGAAGCGGAACGTGCCTTGGCACTCGATAAAGACTCTTTGCTGGAGCGGAGCAAAAAAAGGGAAAGCGAGCTCGAGGAGGAGATCACAGCTCTTCAGGCAGACATTGCAACTCTTGACTCTCAACTAACCCGTGCCATGCGCCTGCAAAAAGAGACCGAGGAGAAGTACGACAGACTTCGTGAGGCGTTCGATCAGGCCGCCGATCATCTTATTCGATTGGAACAAGGGGAAAATGTCTGGAGTAAGAGGGAAGTTGAGCTGAAGAATGAGCTGAAGAATGCACAAGATGAGATTGAGGCACTCCAGTCTGACCTCGAGCAACTTAACGAGGTTTCGGAAGAACTACGAAATCTGGCCATGCAACGCGACGAAGACCTTGTGAGGACGAGAGAGCGGATGGATGCCACTGTGAAAGAGCTGAGAGGCAAATTGGATGTCGAGGTTCGAAACAGGTGTGCTCTCCGCTTACATATGTGGTAGTATAACGAACGCTTTTGCAGGGATCTAATGAAAGACCGGTCTGATCACTTGGAAAACGAGGCCCGTCAGACCAAAGAGCAACTGGCAGAGCTTGGGCGCACTGCAACGGAGTACTCGACAATGATCCAAAGGAAAGAAGACCAGCTTTCTGCTTTGACTGATCAGCTGGACAATCTCAAGCAGGAACGTGATGATGCCTCGACGGAAGTTCTAGCACTCCGAGCAGACATTGATATCCTGGTCGTCCAACTTGATGTTAAGAAAAAGGATTATGCTGCCGAGGTGACCTCCAAAGCCAAGCTGCAGGAGGAAATGGACGGACTGCGCACCCTTCTGGCAACAAAAGCATCCGAAGAAACACGTAGATCGGAAGTAGAGAGGAGTAAAGAGCTGGAGCTCGTCGATCTACGAGGTCAAACCAGCAAGCTTCACCAAGAGCTAAGCGAGCTACGAAACTCTTTTCTGGAAACTCAGAACAAAGCCAAACTGGAATTGGACCACTCTGTTCGTGAATACACTTCGCTCCAGCACAGTCACAAGTCCCTACTTGATCGAGAAAGACTTGCTCAGTCCCAGCTCTCCAAAGCCCAAAATCAGCTGGCTGAAATTGAGAAGGCAAAGCGATCTCTGGATTCGGAACTCCTTTCTCTAACATCCCGCCAACATGACACTCAGGACCAGCTTACCGAAGCATTGCGTGTAAAAGAGGTATGCAGATGATTTTGACTCTTGCCCCATTTTCCTAGTTGCTGATTTCTGTTTCAGGGCCTTGAGCGACAATTGACAGCTGCCCAAGATAAATACCAGAATTTCGAAGATGTAGTGCTCGATTTCCAACGTGAGCGAGAGTCTCGGTCGAAAGACCTCGACGCTTCTCGCAAACAATTAGAAACCGAAGTTGCCAAACGGACCCAGCTTGAGAAGTCAGTTTCTACCCAAAAGGCCGAGATCATCAAATTGAAGGAACGGAACTCAAAACTCGACAAAGACCTAAACAAGGCACTTACCGATTTGAAGTCAAGGGAATGGGAGGTCAAGCAACTTGAATCTAAGCAAGACAAGACGATAGTCGAACACGTTCACGTGCTTGAAGAAGCGAAACGTGTAACAGATAGACAGCTGCAGGAAGCTAGGATAGAGCTGGAAAGCAATGCGGCCTTCATTCGTTCCCTAAATATGGCCAAAAACAAGATGGGCCGCGATGCTGAAGACCTGTCAGTCAAACACGAACACGAACTCCGGGCTAAGCAGCAGGAGATCAAAGCTCAGGAGAAGAAGACTGTAGAAGCACTCGCCAATGCCGATACTGAAAGACGTGGCAAAGAAGAAGCTGAGCTTCAAATCCTGCGAGTGCAAACCGAGCTGCGCCAGTCTCGACAACAAGCACAAGACCTTTCTGAACAACTCGTGTCAGTTCAGCGCTCTAAAACTGCTCTGGAAAATGAACTTGACCGACTTGCCGAGGATGCAGAAAGCGGTGATTCGCTTGCCAAGCTACAACGGCAATATGAAACACGTATCGCCCAGCTTGAAAGTCAACTTGACGAATCCGAACTAGCAAGAGCTACGGCGTCCAAGATTCAAGACCAAATCGAGCGTAATCACGCGGAAATTCGACAACTAGTCATCGCAAGCCAGCCTACAGACAGAGACTTCCACGCCAAACTTCTTCGCCAGTTCCAACTCGGTGAAGCTACCATGCAGAAAGAGCTGTCTGTACGGGCTAGGAATCCCCGTCTCAGTGGTGCGAACGAGCTCCAACCAACGTCCGCATCTTCCACACCTAGGAAACTCTTCAACAATTCCAAGACGTGGACCAAACCTGATGTACAGACAGAGGCTTCTCGCGCAACTGACAAACAAGTCGCGGCCCTCAAAGAGCAACTCCAGGTACTGGAGATCCAGATGGCAGCCTCAGAACGGGTGAGGCGGCACCTGGAAGCCTCTGTGCGCGATTTAACGGCACAGCTCGACAACAGCGATGGATCAAAGCAGTTCCTCGAGCAATATAAAGCACGGCTGCTCAGGGAGAATGCCAGACTGTCGGAACTACTCAAAGAAGAAGCCGACGCCCGTCGCACTGCCGAGGGTGCTCGCACAGATGGTGTTCAAGCGGTATGGGCTAAGTTCCAGAAGACCATAGCTGAAGAACGGGACAACTATGCTCGTCTCGAGGAGTCACGGAAGGCTCTGGTAGAATTATTCTTATTTTCTCTTGACATAACGTTCTTACCATACCAACAGCTTGTTCAACAAAGGACGACTCAAGGAGAGATGGAGACTCATCGAGTTCAATTGCGCGATATGACAGAGTCGAGGAACCAGCTCCAGAAGGAAGTCAACTCGCTAAAGGAGCATCACGAGATCCTCAAAATGGATGCAGCCAGTACGTCCGTTACTTCCCAGGCAATAATCTACAGCACTAAGAGTCTTGTAAAATAGATGCTAAAAGACAGCTACAGAAACGCGTACAGGATGAACAAGTTGCACACTCTTCATCGTCAGCAACTCAAGCTGGTACAAAACTTGTTAACAAAACCTATTGATTTTTCTAACAATTTTCCATAGAGCTTAAAACGATTATCGAAGCTCTTCAAGCCAATGAACAAGCATTACAGGCCCGCTACGAAACAACGGAGATGGAGCGAGTCAAAGCTGTTGGTGCACAGCATCAAGGTAAGCAGGACTGTCCTAATTCCGAGTGTCAGAGCTGGAACAATACTTGTTCCGTAGTCCTCCGATCACTTGGTGAAGCAGAGAAATCCCTGGCCAAATCATCTGAAAAATACAAGAAGGCTTTGAAAGCCAGCGAGCGCCGTATCCAAGCCCTGGAAACAGAACTCGCCAAAGAAGGTCGTGAATCCTCAGAAACAACTCTCATTCGGCAGCGTCTTGCTGAGGAGCTAGAAGATGAAAGAGAACAGCATCGCAAGGACCTTGAAGAGCGCGATTTCACTATTGACCAGACCAGAAAGAAATACCAAGGTATGTGTGCCATTTTTCACATTGGCAAAGTCTCACAACAGTATTTGTGCAGCTGAACTAGCTCAGCTGAGCGAAGGTAAGAAACAATGTGCAAATATGCAATATGAAACGTGCCCTGATATCTCGTTTTAGAGCTGCAGTCACAAAGAGATGGCTTAAGTCGACTTCGGGAAGAGAATCGCAAGCTTCGATCCGATTATGACGCCCTTCAGCTAAGGTACGACGACGAGGCATACAACAGTGGTGGGTGGGCAAAGGAGAAAGAACGCATGGAAACGAAGATCTCCGACATTGAGCGGGCTTACGAGGCTGCAACAGGCGCCCAAGCTGAGCAACAATCACAAATTGTCGCATTGCACTCACAGGTCCGCGAACTCCGGGGCGTCTTGGATGAGGCAGAGTCGGATCGGACATTACTGCAAAAGGCTCGCAGAGCTCTGCAAGCTGAATTGGAAACCATCAAACTCGACCAAGTTGACCCGAGCAAGACGACACCTGACCACGAGTTCCAAAGACTCCAGTTGAGGAAGCAAGACCTTGAACGGTCCCTGGAAGAACAGGAAGATCGTGTCGCCAACGCCAACGAACGAGTCAAGAAAGCAGAGGCATTTGCTAGCGAGTCTCAAATCGAGCTGGGCAAAGTTCGAGTCGAGAATTCTGAATTGGACAAGCTGAATGTGAGTTTTCTCCTTTTCTCTGCGTAATCTTTGATTAAAACTTCCCTGGATTGTAGGCGAACCTCGAAAAACAAATCAAAGAGCTCAAGGTCCATATTGTTGACCTCGAAACCAAATCATATGCAAGTCCAACGCGCTCGGTACCTGGTTCTCGTCGGATAGATAGTCGGATAGAAGAGCTGGCAAATCAGCTTCAGCAAACGAATAAAGACAGAAGGGAGAGTGGAAGGCTGAAGCGGATACCAGAGAGATCGCTGGATGCCAAGTCTCAGCTTGCTGAAAGCGATAAACAGAAGGCAAAATTAGAGTCATACGAGGCGCAGATTCAGAGCATGCGTCAAAACATGGACAGCATGGTATGTCAGTATATTTCAGTCTTCCTTCCTGACAGCACCATTCAAACACCATCGTGTAGCAAACGGAGGAAAACAACCTCCAAGCAGCCAAGCGCCGAGCAGAACGTGAGGTGGTCCAGTATAAAGAGAGGGTTTTGGGGTCCGTAAACTTGACATATTCCTCGCTCGCTCAAGACTGACCGTGAATACTGTACAGGCTGGAGAGAGAGCTCGAACGATTACACGGTAGACTTGAGGGGCCAATATCGCCTGAACGGACAGGGCCTCGCAAATGAACTTCTGGACTTTTGTTGTATTTATGTACTAACGATGTTCATCTGTAATTACTGCATGCTAGCACGATATATTTATATTCACTGCCAGTTTCGGACGGTTACTTACAAAGGTAAACGGGAACCACGGAATCTGTTTCATCATCAGTAACCATCCTTCATAAATTCTGAGCTATATCCACCCGGGTCGCTGGCGGCGCTCGTCTTCCCCTACCACCTCCTCAGACTCCCGTATCTCCTGCTAAATGTCTTGGAAACTCAGTGCGAAAAGTAGCTACTTCTCATCTTATCTATGTCGTTGCAGATAGGCTCACTCTCACCCCACAGAACCCAAGGATGGCCGCGAGAACGGCGTCATATCGCGATCCGTAACACCCATTCCTTCGCGGCCAACCACGCCCAAGCCTCCCTATGGATCTGATCAGTTCCGCTCCGGAATGCTCACCATCCGCATATTCTCTGGTCAATCTCTTCCACCCATCTATCTATGCCTCTGAACAGTGCTCATTTATTCGCCAGGTCGCGGGCTCTCCCTTGCGCCTGGTGTCCAGGTCCCCGAGGTCATCCAAAGCGCTCTAGAGACGACCCCTCCCACTCGGCGGTCGGCCAGTAACCGCGAGAGCATGCAGCGTAAAAGATACTGGTGGCTTCCATACGTCGTTCTCGAGTTTGACAAGAACGAAATTCTCATCGACGCTATGGGCGGCGACCTTTCAAACCCCGTTTGGAACTACCGCGCAGACTTGTGTGTATTTGACACTCATCTTTGATGTATCTTTCTTTCATCGTTGATATCTTCCAGTGATGTTTCGCGTACTTCCAACATCTCTGTTTCGTCTTATCTGCGGACTGCAGCTGCCGTTCAAGGTCAAGATGATATGGGTAATGATTATCTTATGGGACGAGTTGATCTCACCCCAATGCTCGATGGACACGTGCGTCCGTTTTACCAGAATAGAATCAGAGGCAGTTACTAAATCCCTGGTACAGCATGCCTCCGACCAGTGGTACAGCGCCACCGCTGGTTCTGGCTCGTTTCACCTCAAGATCGACTTCAGACCAGTCCGAGGCGAACCCCTGACCATTGAGGCTTTCGATTTGCTCAAAGTTATCGGTAAAGGAAGTTTTGGCAAGGTGATGCAGGTCCGCAAGAAGGATACCCAACGAATATATGCGTTGAAGACCATTCGAAAGGCCCATATCGCGCAGCGTCCTGGAGAGATCACGCACATCCTTGCCGAGAGGACGGTTCTTGCATTAGTGAACAACCCTTTCATCGTACCCCTTAAATTCTCTTTCCAGACTCCTGATAAGCTATATCTCGGCATGTCTTTCGGTCAGTTCCTTCTTTGCTGCTCCTAGAACTTTTATGAAATCCTCCTGCATTTAGTCAATGGTGGCGAACTTTTCTATCATCTGCAACGCGAGGGAAAATTCGATCAAGACCGTAGTCGTTTCTATGCAGCTGAACTACTTTGCGCACTGGAACATTTGCATGGTTTCAATGTGGTTTATCGGTAAATTTACTTCCGTCTTGACGATATACCGAACCTCATTGGGACATAGTGATTTGAAGCCTGAGAACATCCTGTTGGATTACACCGGCCATATCGCACTGTGTGATTTCGGTGTGTTTCATGCATTAGCCCCCCTATCTTTGCCTCACAGATACACTTGCAGGACTCTGCAAGCTCAATATGTCCGAAACAGAAAAAACCAACAGTAAGATCACTCTTTGAATCGAGTTGCTTTGTGTCTCACTCTGTTCCAGCATTCTGTGGGACACCAGAATACATTGCCCCCGAGCTGTTAGAAAGTCAGGGCTATACCAAGACCGTAGATTGGTGGACCCTTGGAGTCCTCCTCTACGAGATGATGGTAATACCTTTCTTCAAATTTCGCGATTCTGAATCTGAAGCTCTTGTGAAACAGACCGGTTTACCTCCATTTTACGACGAAAATGTGAACACTATGTACCAGAGAATTCTCACAGACCCCCTCAATTTCCCGTCAGACATGCCGTCGGAGGCACGAAGCGTAATGACAGGTTTGCTTCAAAGAGATCCTTCCAGGCGTTTAGGCGCCAACGGTGGCGAGGAGATCAAAAGACATCCTTTCTTTGCAAAGTATGTTGACTGGAATCGGTGAGTTTCTTTTTTCTCGAATTAATGAATTAATTCGATCGTTAAACACCCATTATCTAGCCTTCTCGCCAAGAAAATCCAACCTCCATTTAAGCCGAGCGTAGAATCTGTTCTCGACGTCGCTAACTTCGACCCCGATTTCACGAACGAGGAGGCTCAAGATTCCGTCGTCACTGACTCTGCACTTTCGGAAACTGTGCAAGATCAATTCAGAGGGTTCACGTATAATCCTGCCAACGAGCACTTGAGCGAAAGTGTCAGCTATCCTGCTATGTAATTTATGCCGTCGTATTGTCACCTGCTCCCCCAGCCTTCCTTCCTGCGGTACTGGTCCTTGTTTTCGTTTTCGTTTCCGTTTGGTTTCTTATATAACACAATTGAAGGATACCGGCTCCTGTGTATTTATTACTTGTTGGACAATTCCTCAACCTTGATGTATGTATATTTGAAGTTGGGGGTAACATTATTTATGATCGCATCGATTCGTTCAAGGGTATACAAAATATATAGTACAAAGATCATCGTAAAACTAAAAGAATGGATGGGTCAACCCTACCAGCGGTTCCCAAAAGAAATAAATAACGATCAGAACTCTTATACCAATGTGTGGACGTCTCTCGGAACATCCTACGTCATTTTCTCAAACTGAAGGAATTCACTTCCCCTAGCCCTGTAGAACAATGAATCTGATGAGGTGAGCTCAGGACGATAGCGAGACAGGGGCATTTGGAAGATATGACTGTTGCCCTTGTTGTATTGAGACACAGCATATCGCAAGGTAAACAGCGTTATTCCGAGGCCTGACAAGAATAGCGGGGGTCAGTGAAGATAGCCCGTCAGGCGAGAGATCAGGGTGACCCACAAATCAAAAAGTTGATCCAAACGAAGGACTTGAGTGCTTGGACGCTTTTGCACCAAACTCGTTCATCAAGGAATTCTAAGAATTTCTTGTCATCAACGGTATGATTCGCCGAATGCGAAAAATAACAAACCAGTTGGGATAGAATCACAATGAAAGGGGATCTGACGCCAGCGAGCCGTAGAAAACGCGTTGAATGCTAGGAAAGGGTAAGCACCAGCACATCAGAGGAAAAGAGCCAATGCTCACCGAGCCAAAAGATGCTCAAAACTCCAAATATCCCAATTTCTGTCTGCGGCCTTCCGGTATACGAATTATCGAGAGCAAAGTCAATTGTCAACCTGGGAAGGACAAGCCGAGTCGGTATGGCGAGAACCAGGCAAAAAAAAAGCGTACAAAGTGACGACAAAAACAAGAGAAATGATCGAAAGAGCGAAAGGGAAAAGGTCGGCGACGTCTATGGCTCTTGGTTATATCCAATTTTCAGCAACATGGTCGAGGAACTGACAAAAAAACTCCTGGAAATGGTTGACCTTGGTCGAAAGTGCCAAGACGATGATGTCAACAAGAAGGAACACAACTGTAAGGTCAAAAAGTACATATGAGTGGATGTTCTTGACAGAGATTCAACCTTACCCTGGCCAGCGATTTTCTTCTTGCCTACGGCTGACAAGGTCATTTTTGAAAGAAATGCAGAAAGTAAAGGTGAAAGTGGAGGTGAAAGTTAGAGTCGGAAGGAATGGTCGTGGCTGCGATACCGACACAAGTTTCCATGGCAGCCGACAACGAACTCCAGTGGTGCTCTACTTGCAGAATCAAGAAATCTTGATTCGAAACAAACTAATTTTTGTATTCACTTGACTTGTTTAGAATTGAATAATGCGTAGGGCGCACCCAGACTGGGCTTTCCGGGCACATCGAATGGCTTGAACTTGCCAGTGATTCCGAGTCGGAAGGGAGACTCCACCGGCTTTAAAGGTGCCCCTGATCCGGAGTAAAAGGCAAATGATATAACGCCCGTTCAATCCTCCTCAGTCAACTGCCACCGTCATCGTCCTACTCGACCTCCTGCGATGCCTGCTCAGTCAAAGCCAGTGCAGCAGCTGACTCCTTTTGGTGCAGCTTTGGCTGGTGCTCTCGGGGGATGCTTCAGCACCGCGTATGTCATTTTGTTGAGCAATAAATATAGCACTAATCGCAAAATATGTCTGCAGCGTTGTTTATCCTTTAGATGTGTAAGCCGTCAAAATCTCGCAGTTATGGTCTGTCTAATCGGTTTTATATCTAGCGCGAAAACGCGTATCCAAGCATTACCATCCAATGTAAAAGGAAAGGGCAAGGATAAGCGGTCAATGAGTTCAGTGATTCTACGGATATACAAGCAAGAGGGTATACTGGGATTGTACCGCGGATTTGGTGCTACCATGCTAAATACGTTCTCTATGCGTACGTTCTTTTCCCTAGTATAAATCCGCGGATTCTAACTCATGAAATCTCCAGAATACGCGTATTTCTTCTTCTACTCTCTTGTACGGTCATCCTACATCAAACGACTAACGAAAAGGCTCCCTCCTGGCTCTAAACTCCCTCCTCTATCAACTGCAGCAGAGCTACTTCTCGGTGCTGTTGCCGGTGCCCTTGCACAGATCTTCACAATCCCAGTTTCTGTCATCGCAACTCGTCAACAAGTGGGACGTCCTGAAAACGCCCAAAATTCCGATAAAGAAGCGGACGACTCGTTCCTGGGTGTGGCTCGCGAAATCATTGACGAGGAGGGGGTTACTGGTCTCTGGCTTGGCCTGAAGCCAGGATTGGTGCTGACCGTCAACCCAGCTATCACATACGGCGTATTCGAACGCGTCAAGAGTCTGATTCTCCTTGCAAAAGGCGACGCTTCCACTAAGATGGGCCCTTGGCTGTCCTTCGTAATTGGTGCGTTGAGCAAGACCCTTGCAACAATTGTGAGCAATTTCAAGCAACATTCCGCATCACCATCATCTCACAATTCTGGCAGGTAACATACCCATATATCATGGCAAAAGTGAGAATCCAGGCCCGCAGCGCCGACGCCGACGAGTCCGTAACAGCGAAAGAGGGTTTACCTCATTCTCATGAATACCACCATCGACATAGCCAGCATGTTGGTGCCCTTGATATTCTTGCCCGTGTCTGGAAACGCGAAGGTTTCACAGGCTGGTATCAGGTAATAGTGGATGTGTTGATTTTATTTCTCTGGTCATTGACGAATATGTTGCAGGGGATGGAGGCCCAGATCACAAAGGCAGTTCTGTCGCAGGCGTTGTTGTTCATGTCAAAAGAACAGTTCGAACACTGGGCTCTCGCTATCATGATCTTTGTAGCTCGTCTGTCCCAAAAACGACAATGATCAGTATCTTAATATGAGTCTAATAGAAAACCCATAGATGTGTTCTTATTGCTACAACCCTTGCCCTGGAATTCCGCTTGATCTCAACTATTCTCTTTCTAAAACGTGAAGTAGCTGCTGAAACACGTACACTGAGCTACTCATTACAGGACAAAACTTAGCAGAGGGTTGCACCCAGGTGTCAAGATAAGACGAAATCAAATCCCAAGTTATTTACGTGTTCATCCATAATACATATAATAGAAACTACAAGGACTATATCCATAAAACTACATATGTATATCGTTAACTATCCGTATAATAAATTATTGAAAGACATCCAAGGGTTGTAAAATGCAATTATTGGGTGAACTGCAAGATCAAGACTTAGTTGGAAAGACCACAGGGAAGCTTAATGAGAACTCACTTGAATAATCAGAGAATCGGGGAACGGAGAAACGAGTCCTTTCTGAGTAATGTATTGGGTCCTCTGCGCACCATGCCAATCTTCAGTAAATCTTTCAAACGATGACAATTAGTTCCCCTTAGCGATAACAAAATTAACAGCAACTCACCTTGTAAAGGCGCCAGATTGGTTTGGCCCTCGTTGAAGATCTTTGAGACTCAAAATGGAGCCCAGTACAGGTGGGATGGTCTGAACACATTCATTTAGCGGCAATATTCAAACCTCTTTAGTCGGCTAATACTTACAGCTTTCAAAAAGTCCGGTGTCAAAAACCTGACGGATTCAAGTTAGCATCAATAATGAGGCTCATTACGTTCAATGACGGCCTTACCCATTAGAAATGAATGTACTGATCCCATGATCTTTTGATGGTCGCGAGTAATTAGCGATGGAGGGACTTGACCCAAAGGCAGCAGTCTAAATCAACGGCAGTCAGAATAACCCCCAGAATTTTCAATCTTAAATGCGTACATCTTGATTCGCATCGACAATGCTGACAAAAACATTTTCGCCGGCTCTGACAGTGACCGACCCCAACGGATCGTCCTTTGCGGCTGTCCGGAAGACACCAGCAACCTGTGCAAAAATAGAAGTCAGATTTCATTTTCATTATTTGAACTCGAGGTAGGCATACAGGAGAATCCAAGCCTAAAGATTTTTCAGTTAGAATTTTAAAAGACATAGCATCATGACTTACGTAGGGCCTCGTAAACATACGACATGACTTTGTCGGAAGCATCCTTGTCTTCTGAGTTCACAAGTTTTAGGATGTCTGCACGGGCAGCCTGCTGGTTTTGTCCAACATAGTAGTTGACAACCGTGGCAAGTACTTGTGAATAAAGTGCCGCAGTGGGCACAGTCGCAGCAATGAATTGAGTCGCAAACTCAGTTTTGCTTTTGCCAATAGACCGCCACAACTTTTTCGAGAAAGTGTGCCCGTGGTCGTTCTTCATAGCGGAATGGATTTGCGAGTCACTCTGAAGTCAGATGTCAGCACTTGATTGGCTGGCAACAAGAATAACGCTGACCAAAGAGAACCTGGACAGGTGGTGCTGGACGGTTTCAACCAACGTTTGACACTCTTTTCGAGATGCTTCGCGTAATCTCCAGTCATGTTCGGGCTCGAAGTTGAGGTATACATATCTAGTAATCTCAGTTCAGTGGTCTTTCAGATACAAATACTCAACATACTGAGCAATGTTGGCGAAACGTTTGTAGGTGTCTTGTTCATACCAAATTCCATGGGGATTTGCATCGGTCTTCAGTGGAAGGCCAGCCTATTATTGGCAAACTGGTAAGTATTGCATACTAGGCAAAACAAACAGGATAAACATACAATTTCTTGCGAAATCCAATGCACAGGAAGGAGGTTGATAACATCTTTCACAACGTCTACATACTTAATAGAACCTCCATTGGCGAACGAGTTCTCATTAAGCAGAGCTTGAGCTTTGTTGGCAAAGTAGGTGGAAACTTTTGCTTCGGGTTTCGTGAAAATAGACTTGGATAACTCCGCAATCCCCTCTGAGAACTTAGTGCTGGCGGTCAAGATGGCTTTGTGTAAGCTTTCTTCGCCTTTCATGCTGTCGTTGGGCTGGATGCAAGGCTTCATCAGCACAAAATATTGGTCCCAACAGACGTAACAATACCTTAACAAGAAGAGGTTTGACGGTGGTGAAAAGACGGCTGTCATAAGCAGACAAGTATGAGCTAGTATCCGTCAGGACACGTTCCACCTCATTGAGAGCAAAGACCGGAACTGTAGGTGACAGTGGGGTAGGTCGCGTCCAAGAGTACTGCTGAACCGATGCATCCTTGGCACTTTCACGAACGCTTTTCATGTAACTAGGGACCATGAACGGGAAATGTGCGTAAGCTGATCTTGTTGGGTAGTAATCTGGCAGCGTCCTGAAGAGAAGCTTGGTGAGCAGGCCTCCGTAAGAACCGTCTTTGGTATCATATTGACAGTCCTGGTATCCCCATGCCGTAAGATTAGCAGCTGAGAAAAATTGAGATATCGGATCCTGAATTGCAGGTAGGTGGACGCACGAGTGAAATCCACGGTCATAAACCGATCACCTCTGGTCAAGCTCACAGCATCGGCCAAGATAGCCCTAGAAATAGTGTACCCAGGGCACAGACCAGCACCTGGACCGGGCATTTTTGTTTCTTCTGCTTGCAAGCCAACCTGAAGACATGTAAGTTGAAATTTAACGGTTAAATAAGTCCAACTCACATGAAGTTCAAGATTGTCGATGTCATGATATAGTGCTTCTGCTGCTTTCTGTGATGAACATGAGCTTTCCAAACGAACAGAGGAAAGTGCTATGAGGTATTTACATGAATTTCTTTGTCCGGGTTCCATTCCTTGAAGGTAGAATAAGCTGGAAAAATCGAGTCAATGATGATCTCCTACTGAGGAATTTGATCGTACGTTTAAGACCCAAGAACTTCCTAAACTCATTCAACTGAAAAGTGTCAGAGTTAGGTAGCAGTAAACATAATGCGTGTTGTATGGCTCACCGAGCAAGTTCCCCAGGTCCTAGCTTGCTCGATACCCATTACCTCGATGACACGCAATGCTTCTGGGATCCGTCGTGCACCGAAGGCTCCCGCTCGTGCTTCAGTGGCATTATGGAGGATGTTGGCTAAATCTGCGTCCTTAAAGCGACCTTCACTGTCACGTTGGAGGCTAATAGTTGAGTGCATAAGCAGCTGTATATGCATGTTATCGGTTGAAGAAGGTCATACTTGTTGAAGGTCCACTTCTTGACATCCTGGTCCGGGATAAGGTATTTGTGGGCAGCACGTTTGAAGTCGTCGACAGTGGCCTGTATAGCGAAATCAACTTAAGGAACAAAGTGGAAAGAGAAGTAAGTTACAGTTTTCGGATCTTTGCCGTCAAGGACACGGTCGAACATTTTTGTTGTCCATTCTGTATCCGGACTGGACAGGGTAGCATGCCATCGGTAAAGGAGGTTAAATTCGACTGAGACGACGTTTCCTTGACCAGTAGGGACAAAGTCGTGGCTCAGGTCACGGTAAGTCTGTGAGTCTGCATGAGTGTCTGAACTGTATAACCCTGATAGTTTGATGTTTTACCATAAGAGGATTGAGGCGCCAATCACTTCCATCACGAACTAAACCCAAGATGGCGCCAACGTAATCTAGGACCAGGAGATTTAGTATTTATGTGCGTCATGTGCACTGCCAAAGACATACCACCCAGGATAATTTGCATGAAGTAACCGCAGTTGACAAGGCGGGAGCGGTGGAAAATCTCGTCCTCTTGTGCTTGAAGGGCGACAGGATCCGTCGGGAAGGGATTAGAGAAATTTCCGTTTTCATTGATGTCTAAAAGGCGTTGGGCGATGAACTAGACAACAGATCATCAGCGAGAAATTTGATGTTTGACGCAAAAATAACTCACGTTATGGTTTCGATTCAGGAGCACGAGAAGCGCACAACTGGCCGGAGGCATCAAGAGAAGTCTGGGGTCGGCGAACACGTCGTCCCAAAGTTTTCCCGATCCATCGTTCCGTCTCACAGTAGCGAGTTGTGCTTCGGAGTTTCCATACAGGACGCTAAGATCGAGGTAGCTGCTTGTGTCGTTTATCGTCCAGTCGTAGTGATTGGTGTTGAAGATGCTGTGGATGACCAAGTCCGCAAAGCCAAAGAAAAGAAGAAATCCCGCCGGGGTGCTCCATAAATTTGTCTCTCTTGAGCAGCGTGTCGAATACGAGACCTGCATCGGGGAGAGCGGATTTTGCAGCGCAAATAGTAGAGGGAACCGAACGGGCGTAGGGCGTGCCCGCTTGGCCCATAGTAGGCATCAACGGGTTGGTATTATAACCATCAGCTGACCTGAACGCGTATTTGACATGCTTGACGCCTGCGTTAGACGCAGCGGCCGGAGTTGAGACCGGCGGAAGACACAAGTAGCTGCTTGGGGGATGCGGAAGGTCCTTGTACACTGATGGAAGCAAATTAGGTTCCGTCGACATGTTTATCCCTGGGGCACATGCTCACGGAGGTTTATCACAGCCTGCTGCATCTTCATAGAGATGTCGAATTCCTTGGATTCCGACATCAAGACGAGGACGACCTCGAGCTGTGGAAGGCAGTCAGAAAAATGCTAACACGCCAAATGTAATTTACTTACCAGCATTTTCCTATCATCCAGACCCACCCCACCCAAGTTTTTAATAGCATCCTGGAATGCGGCCTGAGATAAAGTAGGTCAAAGGCGTTTCCCAGAGTAATTGTTAGTACAAACCTGACTCCTCAACGCCGCTACCATTCGTGGGTTTACCAGTCCGAGGCAGTCGTCCACCTCTTTCTCGAACGCGCCAGTCGAAGGGCGGGCACCGTCCGTATCTACCGGGGCCTCAGATGCTCTGTAGAAGTCGACCCTTTTTGAAATTCTGCGGATGATAGAAGACATTATGCGGAGACAGAGTAGAGCGATTAGATTACAGAGAAGCTGGAGTAATAGACGAGGCCAAGCTCGAAAGGATGGGGATGGAGACATTGGACTTTGCGAATGCCTAGACTATATACACGGTCAATAATTGAAATGATCTGTGCCTGATGGTGGCACGAGGCGCTTGTAAAGCTGCCCAAATCACGGACATAACGATCGGCGAAACGAACAGCCTTTCCCCCGACTTCCAACTTTACTCAACAGCAACTGAGCATCTTCATCTTCATCTTCTCAACTACTGCACCGGTATTTGGCTCACGTTTGGACTTTTTTTGTCTCTCTTCCACGGATATATTTTCTTCCAAGAAAGTAAAGTCACTGGGACACTCGGAGTGACTTAATCCCGGGAACCTTGTATTCCAGGAAAATCCATTTTATCGCTCTCACGTTCTTCGTTCCAGGAACATTGGCTCCATGAAGAGTTGAAACGAGGCTTCAGAGGTCCACAAAGGGTATCAGAATTAAAAGGTGTAAAAATAGCAATGTAATATGATCGCTGGTCACCGCCCCACCGCAGAGGAGCGAGGCCTTGTTACGTCGAGCGTGAAATGCACTGTCAGGGTTTCTTTCATTGCGTTTCACATGACGATACAGCACGAGTTTTGCTGTACAGAGCGTTATCAATCAGTCAACCATCCAAACTATGATGACATCAAGTGCCAACCTTCTTTGCAGTCTTGTAGAACATCTTGCTTTGCATCGAGAGCGCATTTGATCGTTCGACAAGATTATCGAGCTTCTCGCCACGTTGTAATACCGATTCAATTGTTTTGTGCTAAAGGGGATGGGTATAATCGAGTATGCCTGCAATCGACTGCGGTGCACTTACCAAGACGATCTTGGTCTCATCCAGCTCTTGTTGCACTCTCATTATCGTATCTGCCTGTCGAGGGTCTTGGTACTTTTATATAAGTGTTGATCTCAGGGAAGGAAATTGAGGAAGGACTGCTGAACGAGGATTGGGGGACTTTTGCCGTAAAATCATCAAGGATCTTGGTAAGTAACGAGAATGCTGGTCGTACAGGGTATTCCTGGTCAGTAATTATGACAGCTTTAGATCAATCGTAAGTTCGCAACCAACATCATGTTATGAGTCTTGGGCTCACCAGCAAGTTGTTCCGCTCCTCCTCGGTTGTAAACATGAGCGACGTTGCTTTGTTCTTGAACTGTTTGTCTTTGGCCTTGCGGCGTCCTTTCAGCAACAGTCTTCGAGAGGAATGTCATGAACTCTCCGGCGGACCCTCTCTGGTAGAAACTAAAGGTCGAAAGGTCGCTAGCCGTGCTAAGAATAACAGCGGAACCTGATGGTGGGGCCAAAACCACAGAGATGGAGAAAATCTTCATGTTTGGAAACTAGAAAGCGACCTAAAGAGAAGCAAGGACGTTTGGGATGGAGACTCAGGAGAGGAAGAATGACTGGTCGCGGCTTGCGTGCCAGTGACTTGTCACAATTACCAACCTGTGACCGATTCAGTTCGACTCAACTTGACCACCGTTTCATCCCTCACAGCTTTTCTCCGTTCTCGACTAATTCTGAACCTGTTAAAATTTGTTAACTCTGGGGCTTCTCTTATCTTTCATCAACGTCTGCAATCAACTTCTCCAACCGCCTCCAAGTCCATTTGTAAAGCTGTGATCAGTTTGCCTATTCATCTAGATGGATGATCTTCTTAATCTACTGGTTGCAACAACAAAGAGGCGTCTCCCAGCTGCGATACTTACGCTCACTTCCTTTTGAATTGAGTCTTGCGCATCTTCTGCAAGGCTCTGACGAAGGGTATAGATCCTCTGTAACTATCAGGACTTCCGGTCTAGAATTCTATCATCTGCCTAAGGTACAACTGATTTGCCGTATCCCAAAGGTCTGCGAGCTTTAGCTTACTTGCGAAAGTTTGAGAAATCGTTTTTTATTTTGAAGACATCCTCGTAACAGAAACATCAATGACCAGTAACTCCAATAACCGTTTAACTCGGAGTCGCGAATGGCAGGTCATAGCGCATCAAACAAGGGAGTAGTTCTTACCACTTAAGCTTTCCACTTCCCCGTCATGTTTACAAACTCTATCCACGAGGCAGAAGGCATTGGTGGACGATCCACACTTATCAGCGTCGACTTTTTAAAAATTTGAGATTCAATTAGCAAACGTTGGGAGCGTTGCCAAGAAAGTGAGAGTCTCCATGAAACACATAAAAGCAGTGCAGGGGTCAAAATTAGACAAGATCAACAACGTCCATCACGCGATCAAAATAAGCGAGCCAGCACATATATAAAGCGATGACCGCCAAAACGGTTCTCCATCGTGGCTGCGCCCGACCATCTTGTTCGACCCATCTAGAAGAGTGCTGGATCATTCTCCAACCCAATTTTTCATAATCTTCTGCCCATTTGTTGATCAATATGTCCGCGTCCGTACGATCTCGTAAATTCTGTTGCTGTCTTCCCGTCAGATTGGGGGTTTTCGTGAGTGAAAATTGGAGCTCAATCACCTCCTGGACAAGTTTGAAAATATCCCCAGGTGTTGTCACTCCTTGCTATGGTTGGTGGCTCCTTCGTCGCTGCCATTGGTTGGATACAGGTTTCTCAGCTGAGCAAGTCCCATTTACTTAGATTTTGCGAGCCGATATATCTAATTTATCACTCAGAGAAAAATCCTCTTGACAGAAGCGAAGAGATTGCTCTATGGATCCATTCTAGCATGTTTACGGTCCTCGCACTGCTCTCCGTATTCGGGTGAGTGCCTCTTTCATCAGACGCTATTAGCTCAAAGATTTGACAACCCATCTATCAGTTTTATTGGAGCAATAATCAAGAACCGAGGAATGATCTCGAGCTTTGCAGTCGCCTTGGCGATTCACCTCGGGTTCAGCATTGCATCGGGAATTTTCACGCTCTACAGCCAGTTCAAACAAAATTCGACAGATGCTATCAACACTTGCCTGAGCGCATCCACCGACGCAACTGAGGAGGGCTGTAAAAGCGGTATCGCTATAATGAAAGGCATAATGGTCGCGATCTATGTCATCACCTGGTTGATTCAACTTTGTGTGTGAAATTGTTGATATTTTTGCTCGGTTCAGACCTGATATTACTGGAACAGATGCCTATTTCATTGTCGAGCGATACGCCGATCAGCTTGACGACGAAGAGATGGCTAAGAACCTCGTCGTCATTCCCAGGACTCTCCCAGAAGTTAGTGCGCCGCCCCAGGTCACGACTTACAATTCTTTCGGAGCGTCATACCCTTTCACGGCACCTCAGCAATCATTCGGAACGACTCGTGCGCATGATCAGAGCAATAACGTGTAACAGAACGACTTACGATATCTACGGCAACAAATGAAGCAAAGAAATACTAACACTGCCTGGTGCAGTTTATGGGCCTAAACACTGTGTATAGTTTTGTAAACTTGCACTTGGAATGAACTAGACCTTAATTTGACATATCCACTCGACGAAAGCAATTTGCCATTCGACTGCCCTCATTCGCGTAAAGTTTGACGTGCAGTTCACTTGCTAATATGTAGTAAGACACTCTAAAAGACTCTAGATCTCAACTCTCCCGTGGACCAGACGGAGATGTTGCCGAGGTACCACCTGAGAAAATGTGTAGTAAAAGCAGCTGAGCACGACGCGGCATAGCTTCAAAGACCGAGTGAGCGGCTAACTGTTGATGACAGGCGCCAAAATATCTTCGGTCGGAGAATGCTGTGGGTGATATGGAAGCGACACTCAAGCGACACAGAAGCGTGGTTTCTTAAACTTCTGTTGTTGTTGTAAAACTTACTGAAGTTGATCGGCGTTCAGCACTGGTCCCACCCGCTCGAGGTCCCATTTCTTTACCAAGACTTCAAAAGTCCGTTTGTCGCTCCGAATTCTAGAAACGTCCAGCCAGGTTATTAAATGAAGCGAACCCCTGGAACACATGCACAACCGAGATCAGCTGTAGTTATTTAATGACAGCCCAGCTTAGGTGCTTCAGTTTCGGAGGACTAAGCGTTCGGCTGTACCGGGATCTGGGCCTCCTAAGGTCGAGAATGTTCTTGGAGAAAAATAGAAATGCCATTGATAAGCTTCGAGATATCGGGATACTCAAAGAAATGGCCATGGTGCTGCACATTACGGTTATATCTTTCCTGATTAATGACAATGGCTAGAATTAGCCTCCACAGGCTTGAATTATGACGCATCTAATCGACAGCCATCTCGAGCTTCATCTTGGCGATGGCAGCAGCTGGGTTCAGACCCTTGGGACACGTTCGAGAACCTATTTGGTGGTGGTATAAATGCGAAGTTGGTGAAGCACCACACAGATAAAAATACGTACAGTTAAAGATGGTGTGGCACCTATATAAACTCATCTCGTTCTGGAGTTTTTCCATCCTCTCAGCTCCGTGAGCGTCCTGTAAGAAAGTAGATTAAGATTTTGTTTGTTGCAATGACCGCACAATCTCCCCGAACGCACCCGAGAGTCGGCAATCCACCGGTAGGCTTGCATGAGAGTTGCAGGTCCAAGATATTCATCCTGGTTCCACCAATACGAAGGGCAAGACGTAGAGCAGCAAGCGCAGAGAATGCACTCGTACATGCCATCAAGTTTCCGGCGGTCTTCGGGAGATTGAAGGAATTCGCCTGGAAAAAAGAAGAGTCAACAACGAAAACGCCTTGCATTCGGGAGGAAGGATGTACCTTGTTCTGGTGGGTTGTCGTTTTGCAACCAAGGCTGAATGGATTTATATTGCTTGTAGAAGAGGGTCATATCAGGCACGAGGTCCTTCACGACGTACACTGAGTGGAGGTATAGTCAGCACAAGCAATAGGTGATGCTAGAGCGACACCTACTGTGAGGCAGGGGGTAAATCTTGGTGTTCTTGCCTGATTCACGATCGATTCTGCATAAGCAGGCGAGAGTGTTTTGGCCGTCAATGTTCATGGCGCATGACCCACAGATGCCCTCACGGCAGGAGCGACGGAAGGTTAGCGTTGGGTCAATCTCGTTCTTGATTTTGATGAGAGCATCGAGAACCTAAGTTCGGTTGGTCAACGTGTTCAGCGTAGAAACAAGGAGTGTACCATAGGTCCCGTCTGGTTCAAATCGATGTTGAAAGACTGAAGCTCGGGTTTCTTTTCAGGCTGATCAGGATTCTGTATGTTCCACGTTCAATTTCGCGTCGTCAGTTGAACAGCAAGAACCCGACGAACCCAACGATAGATCTTGAACTCCTTCATGAGAACGGGTTTCTCCTGAGGCACAGCCTGCCATCTGCTGAGAGAAGATGAGAACGCCCGCTTGCCCAGCGCGAGCTGCCTCGAACGTGTTGCTGCAACGAAAGACTGCATGGTCAATGAGGACAACGGTGAAAGTAGAGGTCAAGAGAAGGTGGAGAGCCGCCTCCCGGTGTCGGGGCGGACAGGAGTCGCGTGATATCGGATGTCCACAAATAGCCGGCGCAACAGCCAATAGGAGCCGTCGAGAATCTAAGAGGCACCTGGACATGACTGTCGCGAGTGCTGCCCTGGTACTCGCAGGAATCTGGTGCTTGATATACCTCTTACACTACTCCTGGTCGCGAAAAGGGACCCCGTCATTGCTGCCGACGTCTCTTGGCTCAAATGCTCGGCGTTCGTCCACCAAAGTCTCGCTGAAAACGCTCCAACTCAGAGTTTCGACGACCAAATGGAATACATATCACGACGGTCTTTCAACTTTGCTCGCAAAGAGAGGCAGACGGAATACAACTATTTTTCTTCAATGGCTTTACAACATAGGCAGCGTCCTCGGCGCCATTGGCATGCTTGTGGCTCTTGGGGGGTTGGTCTGGATGTGTGGAGACTCTGCTCAGCGTATTCTCCAGCAACTATCCTCTAGACAAGTTGAGAACCCTGTCAATAATCACCATCTTGTCAGAAGAATGCCGAAAAATACGATGGATTTTACACCTCTGCCCTCACTGCCCTCTCGGGTTTTGAATGTCACACTCATCGTACGGTTTTCGTTGTCAAAACACCAGGCTGCTAAAGTTCTTATAGATACCTGGAATCACGGTGCCTATCAGCGATTTGCCCATAATAATTCTTGCTGTATTTGTATCTCAAATCGTCCACGAGCTGGGACACGCAATAGCCGCGGCACGGTGTGTGCGATATACTCGTCGAGTCCTATCCCTCATGAATGCCCATGTAGAGAGGCTCTTCCAATGATTTCAGCCGGGGTATCATTCACATTTTGTATACCTGCCGCGTTTGTATCATTTCCTGTGGCTGGAATGAAAAGTCTGTCTGCCCTGGCACGCTCACGCGTCACTGCTGCTGGGCCTTTTCATAACCTTGCCTTTTGGTGCCTTTTGGCCCTCGTAGCCCGTCTGGAGCTCGTCAATATCGCCTCTTTTGTTTCTGGTTATCGGAACATATCCAATACCGGCAAGGTTGTCGTCGGAGTCAGTGTGGTATGTGTAAACCTCCTTCGTCGTGTGTCTCGTGTTCATGGAACATCGAGGATTCTCCGCTTTCCCTTCACCTATCTGCAGGTTCAATTATCACCAAATTGGATGATAACTCTCTGGCCTCCTCCACAGACATCTGGACAGCGTATCTTATGGGGTCAACGGAAGACCTTAAGCGGGGATGGTGTGTGCAGAGAATCGTGCTTGGTATGAAGTCCCTTGCTTGACGCTAGAAACAAGCTCAAGTTATAATATTCTAGACAAATCAGATGCATGCTGTACCTTGATTAGCAATGAAGTGTCGCCGTTCGCCTGCTTCGCATCTCGAGACCACTCTGTACATGGATGTCTCGATCCTGTGCCATTAATGACGAAACCCAGTGAACACGGGCGTTGTACGACCCCAAACGACTGTTCTTCAGAGTCAGCATGTGTATTTCCTCATAAAGACTCGCAACTCATGCGTTTAACTGTGCGGCCGTCTATACTCGAGATGGAGGAAACTGTAGTTCTATGGAACGGTCCCAGAACAGAAGTATGGGAAGAAGGTAATTAACGTTGCCGGTTCCTCACCTCAACTGAACACCTTTCGGATGGTAGTACAAGTGGGCAACTGGTTGCCCCGCATTTGGATTTTACCGCTGTGGTTCCCGCCTCTCTTAACACGGTTTTGGGAGTACGTTTTCCAGACCTTGCCTCTCCGTCTCTGGTGATTGAACGATAACAGGTACTTGATGATGGCAACGCTCTCTCTATACCTTTTCAACCTTTTACCCTTGCCCCATCTCGATGGAACGGAGTTGCTACATTCATTGCTGGATAAAGTTGTCGATGCTAACCAAGAGGCCTTTCAATACGACATTGAAGCTCTCGAAATTGGCGGGCACCATCAAGAAAACGTACGAAGCCGCAAGCGATGGAAGAAATTGACAACGAGACATGTTCCGGTATTCACGACAGTCCTGCTAGTAGTCTGTATACTCCTCAACTTGATGAATGCAATGTATTGAGAAACAAAAAAAAAGTGGAGGTCGTTGTGTGATGTTGACCGCTAAAGATGCATAATGTAATGGCATGGATTATTGTTACACACATGCATAAGTTTTGGAAGCACCATAGGTCTATACATAATGCCGCAACCCCTCCGACATCTAGTCGAAACGACTCGCGATGGAAGAGTGTTTTACTTCTTCTTAGGTACGACCTTGTCCACTTCAATGACAGTCAAGCCTGCAGCAAGAAAATAAGTCCTCAACCCAGGTCAGGAACGGTGCAGCGACGCACCTGGTGGCAGACTCTGCTTTAGCTTCTCAGCCTTCTCGGGGTCGTCGACTGATAGTGTGTAAAGGTATCGTGAGCATCGGACCTTGAACTTGGTCTGTGTCTTGCCGTTGGGGAGTTTTGAGGGGATTTTCTTTATGCGTGCCTCTGTAGGAAAAGATGAGCGCCAGGCATACATAAGAGGAAAAGATAAACGCACGAGACGCATCCTTCCTCTGCGTGATTTTAATGAACTGCTTGATGTCGCGAATTTCTTTCGGCTAAAAAGGGAGAACAGTGAGTGTCTAGGCGCATAAGTCGTAGGATTTGGGCTCACCATCGTCGGGAATCTTGAGGAGGGTCTGCAGATTTCGCCTAGTCCACCAGTCACTTAGGTGGCTGAACCTTAATTTCGACGAGTGTATATTTCATCGGCAAATACCGAAAATGCCGGCCGAAACCAAATCCGTCGTTCTTCTCACAATCGTGATTACGCAAGGCACGCTCATCACGTGTGCAAACGGCTTCGTCCACGTCGTCCATCACCTTCGCTGGCGTTGTCCAGTCCTACTTCCTTTCCATCTATTATTATTGCTCAGCTTGACTATACGGAGAGTATACTCAGAGGGCTTAATACTTCTCAATGTATGTATATATTTCGCATATTTTGTTTCCTTGACTTAGTCAACTTCCAGGGCCTCTGTCGCTGTTGTCTCTCCGGAGATAGAAAGAGCAAGTCTGCACATCTCCGTCCCATGGCAGAGGCACATCTACGCCTACCCTTTTCTTTCACTATATCCTGTCCTGGCGTATGCGTATTTCGTTAAATATGAAGAATGGATCGTCAGCGAAGAGTGGACATTCCTTTTCTGCGTCTCGCTAGGTGTTGGGCACGCTTTGAGTTTCCTCATCACCAAGTGGAATTCCGGTGCGCGTGCGTGGATTACAACCAACAAGGTCAGTTCTGTTGCCTTCTTATATGTGTTCTGTATGCGACGGAGTCAATTTTATAGGCGCCTTCATTAGAGGACGCCGACTGTATTCGCATCGTTCCTCAGCTTCACCGAGGCCAAGGGGACATCGTCAAACTCGAGAAGAAAATCTCAACAGACCCTACTTCATATACCTTCAGCTACCAACGCGACACATACTCTGTCTCGTCCCTCGAACCGTTGACTTTTTCGCGTCTGGCATACCCATCTTCCGCCAAACCTGCACTCAACACATTCCTCCGTCCGACAAGCCTCACCTCCAAAGAACTACCCGACCTCCAGAGTTTGTACGGCGACAACGAATTCAATATCCCCATCCCGTCGTTCACTGAGCTCTTTGGCGAGCACGCGACCGCGCCATTCTTCGTGTTTCAGATATTCTGTGTGGCATTATGGTGCCTAGACGAATACTGGTACTACAGTTTGTTTACACTTTTCATGCTCATCGTATTTGAATGCACGGTCGTCTGGCAGGTAAGCCGTCTCATTGTTCACCGACTATTTGACACTCAGATTGATGGGGGTATATTTTTTTAGCGCGTACGAACATTGACTGAGTTCAGAACCATGTCTGTTGCGCCGTATCCCATCCAATGCTACAGGGACTCGAAATGGGTAAAAATACAGACAGACAAACTGCTGCCTGGTGACGTCATCTCAATTGGTTTGCGAATATGTAAATACCCCGTAGATTCTGTTCTGATTCGTTTTCAGTACGCTTAACCACGGAGACGACGGTCCCAGCAGATGTTCTTCTCATCAACGGCACTTGCATTGTCAACGAGGCCATGCTATCTGGTGAATCAACACCGCTGCTAAAAGAATCAATTCAGCTCCTCGAGCCAACTGACAATCTGGATGTCGATGGTGCACACAAAAATGCTGTCCTATTCAGCGGAACCAAAGTCCTCCAGGCCTCTAAAACATGTACTTACCTTTTTTCTGTCCTTATATCATATCTTCAATGTTTCTTTTTCGAATCTACAGCGGAGATCCCACCACCGATCAAAACTCCTGACAATGGATGCCTCGGAGTGGTGGTTCGTACTGGCTTTGGAACTGCCCAAGGCCAGCTTGTTAGGACCATGATTTTCTCGACTGAGCGTGTCTCAGCCAACAACCTGGAATCTTTCCTGTTCATTGGTTTCCTTCTCATCTTTGCCATTGCTGCCAGTTGGTACGTTTGGGTCAAGGGTCAGTCTTCCCCCCTCTTTTCCATTCCATTGCAATACTTTTTTGATTCAACCTTTAGGTATCGAGAGGGATCTCAAAAAGTCAAAACTGCTCTTGGATTGTATTTCATCATCACGAGTGTTGTACCTCCTGAACTGCCTATGGAACTCTCTCTAGCTGTGAATGCATCGCTAGTCGCTTTGTCAAAATTCGGTTTGTTTCATGCCCACCAAATTTTGGAGATGTTAGACTCAAACCTTTTGTTAGCCATTTTCTGCACAGAACCATTCCGTATTCCATTCGCAGGACGTGTGGATGTATGCTGCTTTGACAAGACTGGTACAATCACAGCCGAAAATCTGGTCCTAGAAGGCGTTGCTGGCTTGGAGTAAGATTTCTTCATTCTTCGTTGAATGAACTAAATTAATACACCCGCGAAGCCCCAGTGATAGTAAAAAGCTTGTCAATGTTAAGGAGACATCCAGAGAAACGATGCTCTGTTTAGCAGCTGCACATGCACTTGTTAAACTGGATGATGGCACCATTGTTGGAGACCCTATGGAGAAGACGACCCTTGATGCTCTGGAATGGAATTTGGCTAAAGGTGTGCACCATATCATGCCTTTTTTGTCGCTCTTAACCCATTTCCTTAGGGGACGTGCTGACCCCGTCCAGTACTTCGGCCTACAAAGTGACTCTCACAATCCGAAGGCGTTTCCAATTCTCCTCTGCCCTCAAGCGCATGTCCACGATCTCTAGTCTTCCTGGTGGAAACCTCATCGCCGCTGTCAAGGGCGCTCCGGAGACGATCAAAACGATGCTCGCCGATGTTCCCAAAGGCTACGACGATACATTTAAGGGTTATACACGTGAGGGAAGCCGTGTTCTGGCCCTGGCTATGAAGGAAATGGAACCCCTTTCCTCAGACAAAGTTGGTCATCTGTTCCATCTGTCTAACCATCGAGTCTAACATGCCTTAACTAGATCAACAAACTCCACCGAACTGAGGTGGAGAGCAAGTTGACTTTCGTTGGATTCTTGGTCTTTCACTGTCCCCTCAAAGTGGACGCTGTCGCTAGTCTTAAAATGCTCGCCGACTCTTCACATCGCGTATGCTGCTTTTCTGTTTTACTTCACTTTTCCGAGAACTTATTACCGATCATCACAGTGTATTATGATCACAGGGGACAACCCATTGACGGCAGTTCATGTTGCGCGTGAAGTTGAAATTGTTGATAGGGAAGCACTTATTCTGGATCTAGCCGAAAGCCCAAAACATGACCAAGGTTGTTCTTTTTCTCCTCTCTCGATTCTTTTCGATCTGCTCTGATCACCTCTATGCGATAGACCTTGTGTGGCGTACGGTAGATGAACGCAAGGTTATTCCTGTAAACCCTGAACAGCCACTGGATCTTTCCCTATTCGACACTTATGATATTTGCGTGACTGGTGCAGCCATGAAGCACTTCGAAAATCGACCCAGCTGGAACGATCTAGTTCAAAATACATGGGTGTATGCCCGAGTATCGCCCTCTCAAAAGGAGTACATATTGACGACCTTGAAGACACTTGGCTACATCACACTCATGGCAGGCGATGGCACGAACGACGTCGGTGCTCTCAAGCAAGCCCATATTGGAGTAGCCCTTCTGGACGGCACGCAAGAAGACTTGGAAAAGATCGCTGAGCGTCAGAAGCTAGAACGTATCAAGAAGGTTTATGAAAGTCAGTTGAGCATCTCTTCCCGCTTCGGCCAACCGCCTCCTCCGGTTCCCCCGGCCATTGCACATCTCATGCCAGAGGCTGTTCAAGCCCAGCAGAGAGCTGCCCAGGACCATGCCGTTGCTCGCCAGAGAAATCCGATGGAGAAAGTAAGCGTTGTCATTTTTTATCATTATTCTTTGATCCTGATTCCCGTTTGAAGTTTGATTTGGCCTCCATCACCGACAAAATGGCAGAAATGGAGGGTGACGAAGATGTGCCCAAGATTAAGCTTGGTGACGCCTCGTGTGCAGCTCCGTTTACCTCTAAGCTGGGACATGTCGCTGCAAGTAAGTCTACTTCCTTTCAAACCAGAAATGATTCCTCATCACGATCTAGTCACGCATATCATCAGGCAAGGTCGCTGTACGCTCGTGGCGACAACTCAGATGTACAAGATTTTAGCATTGAACTGCCTTATCACTGCATATAGTCTGAGCGTGCAGTACCTGGACGGAATCAAGTTTGGAGACTATCAAGTGACCATTACGGGCATGTTGATGTCTGTCTGCTTTTTGTGCATATCGCGAGCTAAGGTATGTTGTAAAGTTGTTGCCTACAATAACATGCCTTACCCTTATACTACAGCCGGTTGAAAAATTGTCCAGAGAACGTCCACTGGGCAATATCTTCAACCTTTATATTCTCCTTTCAGTCTTGTTACAATTTTCCCTCCATATTATTTCCCTGGTATATATTACCAGTCTTTCCCATGCATACGAAGCGTTGGTGCCAAATTCTGCATCTCATACTTCCTTTCTGACTTCGTGACAGAATGGGCCCAATCGATCTTGAAGCCAAGTTTGAACCGAGTCTATTAAATACTGCCATATATTTGTTGGGTCTTTCTCAGCAAGTTTCGACATTCACAATCAACTTCCAGGTACATTCTACTTACTTTTTCAGAGCTTTAACCTAAGGCAGACTTATAGGGACGACCCTTCCGAGAAGGCATTCGTGAAAATAAGGCTTTGTGGTATGGCCTTGTTGGGGCCAGTGCTGTTGCTTTTTCTGGTGCCATGGATCTTATGCCCGAGATGAACCGGTGGCTCCAAATTGTAGAGATGACCGACTCGGTGAGTCTGATTTCGAGGACCATCCTGTTACTGTTGGCCCTGAACTTTTATTTCAGTTCAAATTCCGCCTTACATTGGCGATGATTATCGATTTTGCTGGCTGCTGGATCATCGAAAATATCTGCAAATACCTATTTGCCGATCTTGAACCTAAGCCAATGGTAACGCGTGGACGAGAAAGGCGCGAAGCGCGACGGCGATTGGAAGCGCTTGAGCAAGAGAAGACTGAAGTCGGCACTAATGGGCACGCAAAGATCAAGATCCAATAGATTATATTTAATTACTTTCCAGCCTCCGATGGACCTCATTGCACGGGTTAAGTAGATAATCTTGATATAATGATTCGCGTTATTGTTACAGAAAGGTTTATAAGCTGCTATTGTTATCAAGCACCACCGGCAAGGGCCAAAACCTTGGCTACTGCTTGTTCAGCCACAGACATTAACATGCCATGGGGATTTCCGGTGGGAAGCGACGGAACCTAAGGACAATTAATTGGAAGTATACTTATTCGTGTAAAGAGAATGACATACAATCGACGCCTACGTTAATGAACCTTGAGTGATGGAGCTTAGGAAGAGGACTGGAAACACTTACATCGATGATGAATAAATTCTTGGTGCCATAAACTAAGGTATTCTGATCGACGACACCTGATCCAGCAGGACCAATGGAACAAGATCCAACCCAGTGATTAGAATTGAGGGAACCCTATGCTCTTAATTAGCATGTGATCAATGGTCAATGGACTAAAGCTTGATTTACGGGATCATAGGTGTTAACTATTGGCAAAAAAAAAATTAGCTATAGGGCAAAAAGGCGAAGAATGAAAGCTGACCATAATTCGTGATCGTAGTGGTGTTATCTGGTGTTATCAAGGTCAAACCAGGGACTACGAAGGCGACAGTCAGATCTAATGGAATGAGCTATGAACACTTTACGTGCCAAAGTGGATATTTGCGACCAGGTCATTGATTGCCTGGATCAAGACTTGTTTGTCAACAGGGTCGGTAAACCATGGGTTAACTAATGGTCGGGCAGTAAGAGCAGCGTCAATCCCGATCCGTCCTCGAGATGTTATTCCAGTCGACCTGTTTGAGGCTCAGAAGAAAGCAAGGAACAACATACAAGGGACTAACAAGTATGTGGTGATGGTCATGAGCTGGCTTGCATTGTAGGCATACCCTGTAGTGACGGACGCAGCTCCCGGGCGAGCAGTCCCTTGCAGCTGTCACGTCCACGGCAGGTTAGATCATTGAAAAGAATAAATTCTAGAGAAGAGCATTACCCAACGTGTCCTGCCGTCGGGGCCCGAGTAAGCTCTCCAAAAGTTCAGTCTGTTGTCGAATATAAATGATTCAGTTTCGGCCAAGCATTTAAATGAACAATCTGCCAGACCTTGGCGATGCTTGTGAAAAGATACCTGATTGACTCTTAATATACTGGGCCGCATCCGCTGGTCTTGGGGCTGTCCAGACATTGGCCCAATTGTCATAGTCGTCAACCGAAGGATGAGTGAATACGAGCTACAGAATAAATGAAAATCTGCAGAACTAAGAACTCTCTGGTGTGACTTACATTAATAGAAGGATTGTCAGAAACCTGTGGCCAAGGTTAGACTCGGAAATTTCCAAGCAGCGTAACAAGCCTTACGTTATATCCTACAGGAAGATTGATCCACTGAGCCTTGGGAGGAAGGTTTGGGCCAGCCGTTGGATCGTTTTGAACAAGAGTAATCATGTCCGAAGGGCCGATCCCACTGCGGAACAACAAACGAGCGGTTCCGTATGTACCAGCTGAGAGAATGACTCGACCTTTCGGTGTCAAGGGAATAAATCCGTTGGGGCCAAGTGAGGTGTCGTTGACCTGGACGCCAGTAATCTGAGAGCCATTACGAACAACATTGAAGACATTCGCGTATTGCTTGTATACTAGATTTTTGCGAGCTATAGCTGTTTGGTAATACGTAGCAATGGGTCCAGCACGTTTGCCGTTTAGGAACTGTTACAAACGAGGGTTAGCATGCGAAATTATTATAACCTAACATAGTACGTACAGAGAACGCGCTGTATCCGTAGGCATGGTCTTTATAGTTGGGGTTATCATTGATTGTAATGTTCGAATATCCTTGGGGCTTAAGTAGTGCCTCCGTTACAGAATAGGTTTGTTCCAAGTAACGCTTTCCATCCGTGGAAGGGTGATCGGTACCAGGTAGACGCGCTTTCAACTTTGCCGTATAAGGTCCGTGGTTAACCCAGCTAGATGGCCAGCCAGCCGCGGTTGAGAAATCTTGATCAGTAGGCAACCAGTAGAGGCTAGAAAAGTGATTAGCGAAGTATATGTAATGACGGAAATTCCACACTTACGCCCCGTTGATTGCAGTCCCTCCGCCCAACAAACACCCGGCGAATACCGTAATATCTTTGCACCACCAAAATGGGTTACTATCCGAGAACATGGATTCTATGCAAAATATTTACTTGTCAATCAAGGAACTAGAAAAGAGAAAAGGATGAAAACATACCGAATAATCCAGGAACGTCGAATTTCGTAAGCTGCATACCTATTAATGACTGCTTCACATGAAAAGAGACAAGGGGTTGCGTACATTAGTTCCTTGAAGCCATGTAGGCTGGTAGGTCCCACCGGTCGACCCCAGACTAGGGCCTCCACGCTCCAGAAGCAAAACGTTTTTGCCAGCTTCCGATAGACGATCAGCAGTAACCAACCCGCCGGCACCTGCGCCGACCACAATGTAGTCGTATGGCGTAGCCTAAGTTTTGAGTGAATACTGAAAGAATTAAAGTGCACCCAAAATAATTTTACCTTGGCTGTAGGTGACGTTGTCGGCGACGTTGTTGTGGAAACAGGTGTGGTAGTGGTTGATCCGCCTCCCGTCCCTCCGCTAGCCCACAGGTTATATTGAGTTGACGAAACATGCGCCAATGAATAGTCAAGTCCAAAGAAACCAACTACAGAGAACCTTCAGTTTATCAATTTCAAGACGGATTTCAAGGAAGACTGACAGTCGTCGTGTTCAATGAAAGTACTTTGAGGGTCCGAAGGGGTGTCCACTGCATGAGAAGACCATGCCCATGCTGGGACGCCAAAGGTACCAATAGGAATGCTAGTAGTTCCTGAACTAGTAGACCAAGCTAGAGACAAGTCAGTTTGTGAAACTGGCAGGATTTGGTTGGCAACTTACAAACGCAATTTTGGCAACGATAAACCCACTTCCAGTGAGTGGAGTTTACTTTTGAAGACGGTAAATCAGTCAGAACCGGCCCTGTCATCGCGCTGATGGGATGTTTGTGTCAGAACTTAGCTTCAAGCTTCAAGAACCGGTACGAACGTAGGGAGCACATATGTTCTGCAATGCGACGTATTGTTAGGGTATATAAGAGGAACATAAAATCGAGACTTGCGTCGTAAAACGAGCCGAGCGAACAATTTTACCAGCATTTGGCCATGCCACAAGCAGGAGATTGTTCAACATGGCACCTCCTGGGGAGACACCAGCCCACAGGGTTCCGATTGGTGCAACAATTTCACCAATGAACTCCGTAGAATTGGAGCCAGTTTGGACAAGAGGAGGAAACACAAAACCATATGTTACTCCATGAGCTGGGTCTGTGTAACCGAAGAACGAAATTCCGTTATCTGGGTCGACATAAGCCCCACCCTGGGCGAAGGCTAGCACCCCAAAAAATTAGCCATGAACTGTATCTCGTCGTACAGGAGGCACCTACCCGATCCAAGAATAGGGAGGATTGATAACGCAAGCCGCAGCAACATTGCCCCAACGATGCAAGGGGAATTTTAGGTTGAAGGACAAGCGATTACTAGACAAATGAACCGTTATATATCTGCAGAAGCGAGAATGGTCCGGTGAATGATCGTTAAAGTATGAATCACATCATAGTCTCTTCTGTTTTTGCGACTCCAAACATTGACTCTGCGCTGGACAGACAGACGGGAAGTGCTCGGAATGATATAGCTCGTGATCACTACGACAAGAGCAGCATCTTCTCCCGGATAAATGACTGCAGGGACACATCATTAAGAACGTATATTCGCTTGAGTTGCACGCCTAAATTTGTGATGTGAACATGTAAATTGAACGCAGGCGTCTCATGGCAAATGACGTGGCGGGGATCGAGAGCAAGGGTTCCGAAGAACGACCGCGATATAGCCCGGTGGGTGAATTGGTTAGGCGAAAGGTGCCGATTTTAGCAATTTTTTCAAAGAGAAGGCGGTCGCAGTTAAAAACCAACTGGCTATGGAGAAAGCGGTGCGGGACACATCACAGAGGCGTTTGCCAACCCAGTCAGAAGGCGTGGATTTCATTTGGGAGTTATTCCGACTAGCCATCACACTAAAACAAACACATGGGACGCGTACCTGAAGGTTTGATATGCACGGGGAAACAGACAATAATGAATGGCAGCGTCCCGCCCCGCGAGTATACGCCTATCCCTGAATCGGTAGCGGGTAGGTAGTGGAGGTGGACGCGGTTCGGTATTAATGTATCCATTGGTCCAGGTTGAAAATCTATGATTCAAATTTGATTTTAAGCTCGAGCTTCTTATATGCCGCCATCTGTCGTCTTCTGGAACGAACTTGCCCGGCGCTCCTCAGCGACCAGGGCCAAATCTAGAAAGAAAGCGACCGTTTATTAAATAAGAAAAAGGGATAAAATGAAGGAGTAAAACGTACCGATTTCAGAATACTATTGGACGACAGCAAGGGGACTGGCATCGTTTGGACTTTCAGCGCTAAAGGTTAGTTGCCAATACTCTCCAAGAAGGAAAGGCACGCGGCTCGAGTGCGTGAATCAACTCTCCGAAGACGAGATATGACACAAAGAGATCGATGTGAGTTTGTTCACTCATTGGACACTGCATAGCGTCGGTAGGTCGGGTTGGTGCCAACTTCCAAGTTTCGGCGGTTGAGACAGTGAACTTGGGGCAATTGTTTGTTGTTGATTATCAAAAGCCTTGGGCTGCCCTGTCCTTGCCGCTCGGGGTTGTTTTGAAACTGCTGTTCGGTGTTGACGACAACGACGACGGCGAAAGTTCTTTTTGCTTTGCGGGCCCACTTCTGACCGGTTGTGGTCTCCGAAAAGCTCAATCAGCAGCCCACGCGATTCAGGACGCGTAATTCTTCTCAGCTTCTCTCCTTTTCTGCCCTTTCATAATTCACATACATTCCTTGACGCACCCTGCCCTCGATACTCCCAGGAACTGGGAACGACGCGCCGTTATATACGCCTAACCCATCTTCTCTCAGATTAAGTGGATCATGTCGACTCCAGCTTCCTCATCAACTCCTACTCTAACTCCCGTCGCTGGCTCCAGCACTCAAAATCCTCACCCACTTGTCGAAAACAGTGACGAAAAGAACAGGTAAAGTTTGATATCTTGCGCCGCAAGATCATGCAATACTGACACGTTATTCTCCCGTAGCGTGGTAATCAAAGTGGGCATGGTAGGGGATTCTCAGATCGGAAAGACGAGTTTGATGGTGAAGTACGTCGAAGGCAGTTTCGATGAGGATTATATCCAGACGCTGGGTAAGCACATGGAAACTTCATCTTAAAGTGCAAAGATCTTATTGTGGACCGCAGGCGTCAATTTCATGGAGAAAACGATCTCTGTTCGTCGGACGACAATTACTTTCTCGATCTGGGATCTGGGCGGTCAGAGGGAGTTCGTAAACATGCTGCCCCTCGTCTGCAATGACGCTGTTGCTATTTTGTTTATGTTCGATCTGTCAAGGAAGTCGACTCTAAATTCGGTCAAGGAGTGGTATCGACAAGCGCGTGGTTTCAACAAAGTATGTGTCCCACCAACATGCTGCCCCTGAATAACTCGGTAATTTTGCTTTGCCAATCCTCTTGCTAATCCTCTTGCTTCAGACCGCCATCCCATTTCTAATCGGCACGAAATTCGACCAGTTTGCAACCTTTCCACGCGACGAGCAAGAGGAGATCACTAAACAGGTGAGAACACTTCGGCACCCGCTCATTCCTTTTAACAAATTCTGTACCAATAGGCGAAGCGATTTGCACGTGCCATGCATGCGTCTTTGATCTTCTGTTCGACGTCAGCGTCGATAAATGTACAAAAGATCTTCAAAATTGTGCTAGCAAAGGCTTTTGATCTTAAATGCGTTATCCCCGAGATCGAAGGCGTAGGAGAGCCCATCCTGATATACGTTGATGTATGAGTGGATACCGACTATCTGAGGGGATATGGAAAAGAATGGCCTTTTATTGGGAACTCCATTATCTGATACCGATGGGATGGAGGAAAGAAAAGACTGAGGTGTGTTCAGAGCTCTCTTTTTATGCAAAACAGTTTTCAAACAAAAATATCTTGCCCCAGAATTGAATAACTTAATCGCATTGGGCACAATTTGAAACCAACACATCTGATACCAACCACGGACTTTTTGCATTGATGTCCTCCCATTCACGTCATTCCTCACTCTTTATTTCCTTCGTCGGTATTTATATTTTGTTTTACAATCGCCTACTCTTCCAGTATCCTATAATAGAATACCAGCTCCATTCCGTACCTACCATTTCTTTCACTCTTCTCGTCGTCTGTGCTATCGTAATCGTCGTGCTACATCACTCATCCTGTTTCGTTCCGCTTCCCTTTGCATTTCTTCGTACGCGGTTAAAACTGACCACTGGCCGTGAATTCCTTCATACAGACAAAAGATTGAATGTTGGATTCACTCGACTTTTAGTAGTCGCTTACACTCTTTGCTAGTGGATTCCACTTTATCTACTTATTGTCAATATACACCTCTATTTCCTTCCCCATATTCGCTTTCGCTCATAGTTGCAATTTTTAATTGTCGTGTTTTATTCTTTAACATTCCATGCCTCCGATGAGACGATCCGACATGGTTGTCGGACAGGAAGTGCGAGTGTAACTCCATGGAGTCAACTTTGTGGCTAGTCCCTACTTGTAGTTGAGAAGCTTAGAATACATAGTTGGTGCTTCCTCACCCATATCAACCACTTCAAAGGTGTCACGGAGAAATGATCCTCTGGCGCGAAGTCAATGCCTATAATTAGAGAGCATTCACTGAGAGGCAAGCGGGCCCCAGCTGATAAATTCGCTCCCTCCGCAGGATCCGAGATAAATCCATGAAATCATGAAAACTATGCAGCGACCGCCGACCAGAGTCTTAAATTATCACCCAGCGGTCGTGTATATTTCTGGCCATCGAAGTATTTCTGGCCATCTAACATTATCCACGGAGTAGAAAGAGGCGTAACACCCCTCGGAATTCGCTAAGCCGTCGTTGTCTCGCAAGATTCATTCATGCTTAAATGGTCAGATAGAAAATTTCGGAAAAGAGATGTGGACATGTCGGGAGTACCTTGACTGCGCAGAGCGGGTTTTCATGAGCACTCTAAGCGAGTACCAAATGAGGTCGTCGGGTCTGACTGAATCTCGAGGATAATCCTGCATCGCGTCAGAACCAGACATCTACTCAAGCGTTGAAAGCTTCAAACTGGCTGTCAAGTTAATAGACCAAGATAGGTTGTCGTCGACATGAGCCAAAGGAATTCTCGCAGGCATGCGGGCAGAAAAAAATTTATCTGGAGTTCTTGCAGGTCGATAGCCAATCCGAAAGAAGACAATCGATGGCATACCTAATGAGACAACCACATGGCCCCTTGCATGCAGTGTCTTGTATACGAGTATAGTATACCCTTGGCGCCAGGATATTATGGGGTGGTGTAAGATAAACGGACCAAGTAATCTTGCGATTCCGATATCCATCATTACCTATAAGAAATGGTTTGATATGCCCGCACAGAGAGGTAATTTGACCACTTTTACAGGCAAGAGAGAGATATTGAATGGAATTCGATGTTCAACACGAGTTTTTGAACGAGTTCAACGTTCAGCGGCCAGCCTGAGGGGGATTGAGAATTGACGATGCCTAGCACGTGATCGTCAGATGACGAATATATTCTTCCCGTTTTCTCTGTCCTGTCGCCCAACTTGCACTTCTCCCAGAATGAGCCTGGCTATCTCGGAACCACAGAACGTTGACTGTGGCTTCTTGTCGTCATACGATACCTACCATGCGCGGAAAGGCGCTTCTATCGGCCCTTTATCTGGATTTTTGTGATATGGACGACTATCTATCCAAATCGCGCAGACTGTGACTTCGAAGCATTCTTTACTCATTGAAAAAAATAAAAAGCTATCCCTGCCTCCAAATCACTCTCATTTCTCAGTGTTTTGGTTAATATCTGCACTTTGTTTATACAAATCCGCGCCATATTCGTGAGTCTCAGTAGACCTTTCCATGTTTCTGCAACTATGGTCAATCACCAGACCATCATCTACATTCCGGCATTGATATCTCAATAATGGGACCTCCAAATTTACCCCTACTACACATGGTCTACCACCGCCTGATTCTATGAGCCATTATTTGTTTCTTTATCCGGGAAACTGCGGCTGACTCGTCTGGTTTTTGCAAGCTGTCGACAAAGCCGATTAGCCAAACCATGTGTTCCACTAGATACACGGATAACGAGAATCGTTGACCATCACATGCTTTTATAGTGTTCTGTCCTCTTCCTTTGGCCAAGTGCAAGCAGGGAGTCAGCAGGAGTACAAATAGCGAGGCGGCTATCTCTGTACGATCTTCAAGCCGGCCATTGCTTAACATTTCTTAGATTCCCGGTCATGGCGAACCGATCTCTGTTCAAGTGTCTTCTCCTCCTTGTCACAATATCACTGGCCAGTGTTGTTGTCGTCGTCGACGCTACACAAGTCATGCACCGGCCAGAACGGTATAAGGAGGCTCCGAACAGATTCAAGATCGAGAAGGACCCTAAAACCAACGTTATTCATAGGCGCGCCACGGGAAAGGCGTCTATCGCGTACTTCACTAATTGGGGCATCTATGGCGCCAATTTTCGTGAGTTACTTCAACATTATTTTTCAGCTAGCTAAGGGATATCCGGTTAGAACCAACTGATATCGTTCCTGGGCCTCTCACACGTGAGTGAAGCTTCTTGCTCATGCTTTGGACGCCTGGACAAAACTGTTATTAGACATTCTTTATGCTTTTGCGGACACAGACGCATCCACGGGGGCGATATCGCTCACCGATTCCTACGCTGATGAGCAGGTGAAACGTTTCGGTATCAAGTATGACCTTTTTGGATATCTGAAGGGGCATCTTTAGAAACATTTTCCCACTGATTCTTGGAATGACGTTGGGAACAATCTTTATGGGTGTCTCAAACAACTTTACCTCTTGAAATTAAAGCAACGGAATCTCAAAGTTCTGCTATCTATCGGAGGATGGACATACTCTCAAGCAGGTAAGCTTGCGCCCCAGCGGAACCAGGAATACGTTAATGAAGGATATCCAGGACACTTCAATTTCGTCACCTCCGCTACTTCTCGGGCGACCTTTGTTTCCAGTGCCGTGCAACTTGTTGAAAACTATGGCTTCGATGGAATGTATGTCAATCGCTGAATACTTGGTCACCTCTGAGAACCAATACTCCGACTTTCCAGTGACATAGATTTTGAATATCCAGCTACCTCTGATCAGGGACAGGGCTTCGCTGATCTTGTGACAGCCCTTCGCACTGCTTTCGATAACTTAGCTACGAAGAAGGGAGATAGCACCCCATATCAGATCACAGCTGCTGTTGCGGCTGGTCCTGCAAATTATGCCTACTTGAAGGTCCCACAGATGAATTCGGCTTTGACTTTCTGGAACCTTATGGTCAGTGTTGTTTTGAACTTTTCAACCTATGTGTATTTCTAACGGATACATGATAGGCGTACGACTATGCCGGATCTTGGCTGAACTTCTCCGACAATCAGGCAAACTTATACGGAGGAGCTCGGACAGGGTTCAACACAGATTCGGCTGTCAAATTTTACCTGGGATCTGGCGCATCAGCGAACAAGATCGTGATGGGTATGTTTCCATCAGCTGTACTTCAAGAAGTTTATAAACGGGGTCTAGGTATGCCTTTGTATGGTCGTGCCTTCGAAAACACAGCTGGCCTGGGTCAGCCGTACAATGGGGTAAGATCCTTCTTTCACCATCGTTCCTTTTTGGCGGTATAACAGACCAGCAAAACCATGACAGATCGGACCAGGAACAATCGAAGCAGGAGTCTATTCCTACAAAGCCCTTCCGAGTAAGAAAGTTCCTATGGCTCTCCGTTTTTATGCTCATATCACCTTTTCATCAAAAGTGGCCGGAGCTCAAGTTTTTGAGAATACAACAGATGTTTCCAGCTATTCATACGATGCCTCGAAGAAGGAACTCGTGTCATACGACACGCCAAATATTGTAAAATTGAAGGTTCAATATATTAATTCGAAGGGCCTTGCTGGATCTATGTTTTGGGAGGTAATTCACTTTGATCGCATCAGCTCTTGATCAGGCTCAAATTTTGTGCAGTTATCTACTGACAAAGTTGGAAGCGACTCACTTGTAGGAACGTCAGCCAATGGATTGGGGTCACTAGACCAAACTCAGAATCATATCAAGTTTGTTTTTCCTTCTCGTTGTCATTCCATCTCAACCCCTTTTCTTTGATGATTAGTTTCCCAAACAGCAAATGGGACAACATCCGCAATAATATGGGTCAGGGTGGCACTTCAACGACATCTGCCCCTTCCACCACGAAACCGACAAGCACCTCTCCCGTCACCACCACACCAGCAACTGGCTTATGCGCTGGTGTTTCTCCTTGGGTATCAACAGTACGTTCCATGCTACATCATCCATCAACAAGGAAAATGACCACCCATCCTTCAGACTGTATACACAGGTGGTCTCCAAGCCACTTACGGTAAGCAAGATCACTTGTTGAGATTGCAGGTAAGGCTAAACAATCGCAGGCGGTCACCTTTGGACTGCACAATGGTGGACTCAGGGTGATGTTCCTGGAGGCGCAGGTGAGTTGAAATCTTATTCATAATCTCTAACTGTTCACAAAACACTCTAGCTGGAGTCTGGGTTGATAAGGGTACTTGTTAATCATGGATAGGTCAAAGTTAAATGGATATCGGTCGAATCCGGACAGGCAAACCGAGTTTCTGCCTTGATTTTTGTATATATTTTTATAGGTCTATCCTGACGGCATTATATCGAAGCCTCGGACATACTATGTGTGTTTGGGATATGGAAATCAAAGATATTTTAAGTATTAAGCAAATATTAAGAGAGGACGGTTTTTTGATGACGTAATAATGTTATAGCCAGGGCTTGCAAAGCTTTTGACGTCCACCACGTCCTCGGTCTATCCACCATCCGCCAGCCTCATCTGACATAACACGAACGACGTGCAGCACGATTCCGAGTGCCCCTCCCCTCCAATGAGGGATGTGGGCCGGAAACGGGGGGAAAATGAGGGTTTTCAAGGTGGAACTCCCAGGTAAGCCACGAAAATGACCGCAGCCACTCAACTAACCCACCTCTGCACCCTGTTCAGCATTTGGATGCCACATTATGTCAACCGGCAACGACGATGCTAAGGTACGTGGTGAAAATGACCCGCACTGTGCAGCTAACCGACCCCCCTCTTTGCAGTGCTGCCCCACCATCGTCACCAAGACCACATTGGTATGTTGTCCCGCCTGTCTACCACCCCCTACCCTAGTCTCAAGAGCCGGAAGCGACGCATCGCACCTCCCTTCCAGCGAGGAATTTGGGCCAGAAATTGATACATTTTCGACCAGGTGAGCCACAAAAACGACCACCTCACACCGCTAACCCATCTCGCACCTCTATTCAGTGCTCCAATGCGACTTTACGACGACCGGCGACAACAACACTCAGGTATGTTGTGAAAACGACCCCCGCCGCAAAGCACCCCTCATTGAAGTGTTGGCTAACCCTTAGTGTTGTTGGCAGAACGCTGCCGAACTGCCAAGTTCTGCCAAAAAGCGGCAATTGCCTGGCAACTGCCAGACGAGCTCAAAATGGACCTGGCAGAACCTGGCAGAACCAGTGGAAAATGACCTTAAGCTGACTTATCAGATGCTAGGCAGTGGTAGTCAGTAGGCAGAGAGTAATACAGAATGATCGTCGAACTGTCTTCCATATTCCCATGGACCAATGCAAGTAATCTCCGACAGAAATTTTGATATCCGGGGGCCCGAATTTTGTCCAAAAGTTCACTATTCAGCAAATTTGATCGATCTAATTTCCAATTTGCCTTTAAAAGCCTAGATACATGAATAAATGATCCTTTTGAACACTTTTGTCGGCCTAGATCGCGTCAAAGCACAAGATTGATTTGCCAAGTTCTGCCACACCGGCAACTGCCGTTTTGCCGGCAAAACGGCAGAATTCACAGGAAATAGTTCTGCCACCTACACTACTAACCCTTCCCACATCACCAAGACGAACCACACCTGGCACGATTCGAGTGCCCTCCCCTCCAACAGTGGCAATGAGGGATTTAGGCTGGAAAATGTGGGTTTACGGGAGGGGAAACACCAGACACAACCCACATTTCAGTACCCCTTCTCCCCTCCCCTTCGCTTTGTCGCTGCGTCCTACCCGCCACCCCGTGACGATTGCCGCGACGTCACAGCAAGGCTACGCGGATGCTGGGCAAGACCACCTGCCATCTGTTGTATGGCTACTCGCTCCGAGGAACCCACCCTGCAGCTGTGGGAGGTACCAGCAGGCAACGAGACTACCTGCACATCGACGTGGCAATCCACCACGTTGGTGTGGAGGCACCAGGCGCCATGACGCGGTGGTGATCACCACCTTGCCCGTTGTGTCAGGGCACCAGTGTGGAGGCCCTGCCACGTCAAGCCAACGCTGCCGCCACGACGGAAGGCACCACCACTACCGGGACCACCCGCGACGTTGTTGTAGACGGCTGCAAATTCCCTACGCGGATGTAGGTTCCCATTCTGCCCCACGTTGAGCTATGGGTCCACCATGACCCACCACGTTGGCCCCACATTGTTATGGATATTGTAGTGTTACCTACAGTAGTCTTCGGTACCCTTAAACGCGCACAGCTATTTGATGCGCATCACGTCGGATAACCAAATCGAGCATCTGAGTCATAAAGTGCCGGCGTAAGAACACCGCAGACTCGTATATTCTAGTATATTCTACTGACAGAGTGTCCACTCTGTCTTGACTCATGAGGCAGTGCCCCCTTGGGTATAAATACAGCTGTAGTAAGAAGAATATAATCTTATGGTGAGAAGATCCCCTGCACCTTCTCGCCCATTCTGCACAGCCACCTCATGCTTTTTTGTACTCTTGATGAGCAGATGCATCAGGAAAAAAATGTTGAGCTACGTAGTCTCCAGAGCCGTGGTAGCCAGGTAGACAAGTACCCTGTGTAGTAGACCCCGTAGCTCTCTGCACACGCTCTGTAGCTCTCCGTAGCCTCCCATATATGGATAGTTGGCGACTTTTAGCCACCAACACGTGATTGAAAACTTTATGTAATGCATTTATCTTACCGAACCAGTTCATTTCCTGTGTGGCACAGACACAGACAGTGGCACAAAGTTATCTCTACGAAATTGAGACTAAGAGGACATAGGACATGTACATAAGTATCTCAAAAACTACAATTCAGGAGTCAACGTATAAAGTGAATTAGATGGTATTTATATTCTTTCTGCTGTACTGTAGTATTTTGATCAATTCGTACAAAATGTTGGAATTTTTGATTTTCAAAAAATCTCAAAAATTCGGAAAAATCGAGAATCAATTAAATCCAGGTTCAGAAAAAAACAGGTGGGACGCGTGACGTACGAATTGAATAAAATGCTACAGTATGTCTAATACATGCTCTTAAGACTATATTTCGGGTTTTAGAAACTACTGTAATACCAATACCTGTCCAAAGACTCCTGGTACCCTGAGACTATGGCACGTAAGGGCACGACCTCAACGAGGGGCACGACCTCCACAGCATGGGAAGAGCAGACAGTGAGGGAGGAGAAAATGGGGAGCAGAATGGTGGGGTGAGATCTACGTATCGCTGGCTGACGCGTCGGACATGCCCCGACGTGTCTCGTGGATGTTCCGATGCGCATTGCGAGGTGAAGGCAAGTGGCTCAGCATCAGCGGTCATGGTCGTAGGGCAGGAGCGAAGGGCGACCTGGGGGGGGCATTAAAACACCTTCCATGAAATATTGGAGCGTAGAAAGGTGGGGTAATGGCGCAATAGCAAACGTAGGTGGTGGTGGAAGGAAAGCTTGATGGCAAACCGAGTTCGCGAAAGTTCAATTCCGAGTGTTACGTAACGGTCAGTGTATCACGTGTTGGTGGCTAAAAGTCAAAAGCTTATATGGATACGCTACGTAGTCACACATAGCTGGAGGTCTACCAGCACTACCAGTGCTACAGAGCACAAAAAGGTATCCGTAGACCTTACATGATCACATAGGGCATTGGTACAGAACAATTTATATTGAACAGTATAAAATGTAAACCAACATAAGAATGCCTAGTCAGATACGGTTAGTGATTGAAAGTTCGGTCCGGTTCGGTCTTTGACCCCTCTGGGGCCTGGACCGAGACTGAGACCGGTTCACATCGGTCCTAGGACTGCCAAAGACTGCAGAAGACCGCAAAAGACCGAAGACCGTGGTCTTTCACAGTCCTGGACCGGTCTTTGACCAAATAATGTATAATCGATTTAAGACTGGTATTTTCATTAAAAACACAAAATATTTTAAGATTTTGAATCAGTAAACTTATTAACATACATCTTAGCTTTCAAACAAGCCCAAGAATGTTAATTTACGTTGAGAATTGATGTACTTACAAAAATATTCTGGTATATCTACTCTTTTTTTGATATATTTTATAGTTTGGCTGGTATGTTAGTCAAATTTGTACCAATAAATATGTTCTTGGGTGCGTTTCAAAGGGTATTAACAGGGCTACAAAGGACCGGTCCTAACCAATGAAGACCGGTTCACCAAGACCGGTCTTTTGCGGTCTTACAATCTCAAAAATTGAAAGACCGGACCGCATGGTTCGGTCTTTTTCGGTCCTGGTCCGGTCCTGGTTCGGTATTTTTGCAGTCCTAGGACTGAACTTCCAAACACTAGATACGGTGAAGTGGTTAGCTGCGGGGTAGATATGAATACTAGCTAGACCAATAGATAACACTTCACAAATAATATGAAGTAAATCCACTATGCACTCGTCCTATGGTCTCACTTTTATCCAACACTAACACTCAATTTGTCTAGCAGTAATCACCCAATCAAATAATATGACTAGTACGTCTCTGGGAGGGACAATAAGTTTTACTAGTATTCCAGTATGAACTTGTTATACGCTCGGAGACACCAACTGTCCGTACAGTGACAAGTACGGTCGAGAATCAAAGTTAATGAAATAGTAAAATGCGCAAAGGTGGAGTACCGTACTCCCGTGAAATGAAGCAACTGATGCTATACTTGGCGTTACCGAAACGCTGAACTCTTAAACTCTTAGGTTACCGAAACCTTTCAACTAAAATACTCGCTTCAATGTCCCGGATAGTCCACAATTACCGAAATCGCTCCTATCACAGTCCAGGTCCTTGACAGTACCGTACTACCGAAGTACGGGTGAAATGTACGGTCAAGTAAGGAGGGCCACGAAGTCCTATCCTAGTCAATGATCTCGACTAAACTCAAGTTAAGTTTTCAAGTACAGAAACTTCTCAAGTATAAGTCCGGTCACTCTGATCACAAGATGATAATCCGTCAAATACGTATATTTCAGTCCTCGAAGACAAGTTAACACTTAGAACAAAATTTGTAAAACTCGGAGAGTTCGCACAAATATGATTTCGTGGGTGGTAAATTGCTTGTGCGTACAGACGCTACCGTACAAATTTTATACTACTGCAAAACTAAACTACATGTGATTAAGTCGGTCGGAATTCCTCTTTTACAAACCCCCGGTCGCATATAATAGTAACTTGCCCCGATTAAGTACGCGTACACCCTATATCTCAGTGGGGATAGTACGAGTACGTCCCCGTTTAGTCTGTTAATCCGTTATCTCCCTCTGGATATGCGTCGTTCGACTGTGTAACCGTACAGTAGGTGGACGGTCGTACTGCCGAATTCAGATTTATCTCTGAGAATATAAGTCCGCATTAGGAACTTGACCCGCGAAGACATTCGCACTCTGTTAATCTAAGATTGGCGCGCTTACTAGCTCCTTCTGGACTCGTCCGTACCCCGTACGGTTACTCCCTTTCTCATCTATTTTCTCTAAGTCCCTCGGTGCCTACTATGACGACAGTGCGCGCACTAGTACACGGCGTTATGTCCTCATGGTGCCGTTCCTATCTCAATTTGGAAGTATTTCCGTGTTCGGTTCCCCTTCTAGGCTTCTGAGGTTCTTCGGGAATGTCCGTGACTCATGTTTTGGCTTCTATGCACACGCGGCACGCTTCCCCGAGCTGTTCGGGTCCGTGCCGAGACGGCATCTACACGGATCAGGTAAGTCTCTGCGGTTGTTCGGTACGCGCACAGTGCTAAAGACCCGCGCCTCTCTGTTAAGTGCCCGGATTGGCTCGCGTTCACGGTACCGTACACTCTGTAGTCCACGTACATACATTGTACTGTAGTTAGAACTATCAATATTGGTCTCGGTGCCTTGTCGCGCACTGTAGTTTCCCTTAGCATGCTTTTGTGCGTGTTCCTGAACATCTTTCATCCTTCTAAGTTGTACGGCGAACTCTAAAATCGAAAAATTCAGGGCTGGCTTGAAGGCCGTCCCTTCATCTCCCCCCAACTTAGACTTTGACTGTCCCCAGTCAACTTCTCGACCGCAATGGCTTCTTCGCGTCCGTTAAACTTTAGCGCCAATCCTTTCCGAGTCCTCTGCGGACTTCTCGTTTCCACGAGTCCTACTGCTGCGGTGCAAATCACCGTGCTTCTTTTGTCAGGGACGCCCATATTCGGAACTCATTCCCAAATTTAGACCGTACTTGGCGCACCCACAGGCGCTTCTCATTGTTCAAGAACCTTTAGCGCGTTCTTCGACCTCGAAATAATCCATTTTTTGAGTTTATTTTCTGTGTTCGCTGTCGCGAGTGACGGTGACTTCCTTCAGGTATTTAACCGTCCGCTTTTCTCGTCAATTTCCCCATCTTTCTCCTCTCCTCGATACCGCCTCTCCAGCAATGGACGGGCGCGTGAACTTCAATATTCTGGTAGTGGTCCCTATGGCCATCTACTCCGCCATTCTTGCATTCTGGACCGCCATCGCCCCGTACGCCTCGCAGCTCCTCGACCGGTTTGGCACGGCTCCCGATGCCGACACCGTACTCAACCTGCTGACCGAGCAGTACCAGAACTTGGTAAGTCTCAATCTATCGGCGTAGTTCATCCCTTTCGCTAACTGCCCCTCTGTTTTGTAGGCCTTTTTGTACGAAACCTTTGAAAACCCCATCGCATTTGAACCTGTCAACATCCGTCGCATGCGAAATTGGTTATACTGGCTCATCCTTCGGCTCGACGAGGACGACGCTCCCTATTTTCGCGCTCTCTTGCCACCCATTGGCCCGGAGGTACTCCCTTCTCGGGTGAGTATTCCCTTTCCCTCCGCTTATTTCCCTCTTTTAGCTGACTTGTCATCTTTTTAGGAGGATCTCTATCCTTTAGACATCGGATACTTCGACCTTAACTTGGGCCTGGACCCCTCCGCGTACGATATGGACGGTGCTCCTGCACTCGGTAGTACGTACAATCTTTATCTTTTTATCTTTTTCTCCTATTGACCACCTTATCTGTTTAGATATGGCCATGGCAGGGCCAGGCTCACTCCCACTTCGTCGCGGTCGCAGCGCTGCTCAGCCTGCGGCCTCCTCTTCACGGTCTCGACGACGCATTCCGGACTCCAGCCCCGAAGCCGACCCCGTACCGAAGGATGACGAGTTCAAGGCACCGTCTGCCGAGGACTCCACCGACGATGAGGACGCGTACGACACGGACGGTAACCCAATGTCAAAGAAACGCAAAGGGAAACGACCTGCCAAGGACTCGAAGGCCAAGAAGCGACGCCGTACGGCCACCCCCGCCAATCAGAAACGTCAGGAGGCTCGCCAGAAGAAATTGGACGACAATCCCGGGCGCAAGATTCCTCCTCACCCGGAGCCGTCCGCTCCTCGAATCACACTGGAAGAGGTGGACCGTTTGGCCGACGAAGATCGCATGGTACGCGTCCTCTCTCTTCCCATTTATTTTCTATTTTCTAACTTACTTTCTAGCCTGACTTACGATGCCAGACCTGTCGGTACTACCGACGCAAGGTCCCGTGCACATTCCGCGGCCTTGGGGAGAAGTGCGGTCCATGCGAGAAATCGCATGACCGTTGCGACTTCCAGTTCTCGGCCAAGGACACTCTGGAATTCGGAAACATGTCGCACGGTTTCGGCTCGACCTCACTCATCCGTACGTATCCCGTTTTCGCTTTTATTTCTTTTCTTATTAATCATCTTTCCTATATTTTTATCTTAGGTCTTCGCGAGGTCATGGACCTTCACAACGAGGAGGCCGACCACCGCTCCCTTCTTCTCGCCGGTGTCGCCAACCATAACGCCAACCTCGAACGCTTCCGTACCGAAGGCCGTCGCATCCTTCGGGCTCTTATCCGTCGTCATCCACTCTCCGCCTTGTACCCGACCATCGCCACCAGCGAGGAAGTACTCCTCAAGCTCTGGAACGCTTTCCAGGAGTCCCCCTTGCTCACCACACCCGTCGACGAGCTTCCTGAAGGCTCCGATTCCAACCACTTCTACCTCGACGACCTCAGCCGCTTGTTCCCTGTCCCGGACAAAGAAGACGACGAAGTGGACGCGTCCGAGGACGATCGTCCCGTCAACGAATTCATTGACGACATCGCAGAGGAGGCTCCTGAGGATGAAGGCTCCGACAAAGGCACCGCGGACGAAGAAGAACGCGGGGAATCGAGTTCCTCTTCCTCCGGCGGGGAATCGAGTTCCTCTTCCTCCGGCGGGGAATCGAGTTCCTCTTCCTCCGGCGGGGAATCTTCGCGCTCTTCCTCTGGCACGGGTCCCAAGGACGACGACGAGTAGGCGTATATTTTCTTTTCGGGTCTTTCTTGTTCTTCTTGTCTTTGGGCTATAGTTGGGCATTAGATATTTTAATAGGTTTTTATATCTAGTAGCTGTAGTCTTTTGTTAGATATTTCTTATCTTTGCAAATAAAACCTTCTGTCTTTGTCTTTTTCTAGACTGTTCTGTGCTTAAGTTTAAGTGGTTAGAATTTGAATCAACTCCCTAATGAATTCATTACAAGTTCTAAGTCCCATCAACTTAAATTTTGTGCTTATGATCAGTTTCATCAATTTCTACTTAGTAGAAATTTCGAAAAAATTTATCCGTTTAACAAGTTAACTCTGTAACAATATTGGTACCGTACTACTCCCTCTCCCCCCAACTTAGATATCAACTGGCGCTCAGTTGTTATCATATCTGAGTTGGACTTGAGTGTAGTCGAACCCCTTTTGGATATACGGTCCATACCCCTTCCCCTTTTGTTCAAAGGACTCGTTCAGAATAAATTCTCTTGTCAATTTGTACGGTCAACCATTCACGAGATGGCTACCGTCCCCGATCCTCAGTCTAACGACGTTCGCTATGTTGGGATCATGCCTTTCTGTCTCGTTAATCGGCAGTACGCCTGCTACTCCATCGATCAACGTGCTTCTCCTAGCTGGAACGTAGTCCACAGTCGCAATCTGGACGCGATTATGGAAGCCGAGCACCGCTACTTTACACATTTACACATTCTCAACATCCCCGACGACGACATAAATCGTATACCGGTTGAATTAGCCAAGCTTTGGCTAAAGGCCATGGTGCGTAACGGGCCTTTATTTATCTCAGATAATTTCTGACATACTTCATCTCTCAGATCAAAGTACCCGAGTCGTTGATCGTGTACGGTTCTCGATTCGCGGACAGTCTCCGTACTTTGGGATTGATTTGGGCAATTCTATTGGAGAGAAGGCCCCTTGTTATGCTCGATTCAGACGTTCAGCAATTTATCAATATGTTGATACGCCCAGATCTGCCCATCATGCCACAGTACAATTCGGTACGCGTACCGTCGTTCTATCCTTCCATAATTTTACTCAGTTATATTCTAGGCCATTTATCGCGCATGGGCTTTCAGCGGTTCATCCCTTATTGCTACTTACTCCCAGATCCCCCATACCGGGTACGGTGACCGCTACCGTATCAGTTTGAATCTCCAACGCATCAAGCAGTATTCTTCTATCGAGTTCACTCTGTACGGCTTGTATTCCGAGATTTCTGAAGTAGAAGATAACTATTTAGCCGATTCGCCGTAGATGTTCAGTTCTAGTAGTTCTAGAATCACAATTCTACCGTTTGCGATAGCTGTATCTCCGGAAATCACTGGCTGAACTAACCCCTTTGGTACCGTCCGTACGGTTCCCAAGTGTGCGTGTATAAGTAGTCCCGTACTTCTAATATTTCTTTCAGATTTCCTAATCTTATTTTCCATATGGCTTTTGATCCATCCTTCACACCTATCTTCGCTAGCAGCTCCTTCAACGAGTTTTATGGTCTCCTTGTGTTTGCCACGGATCACGATACTCAGTATAGCGATGCAACGGAGGTCATTTGTGCCATAGCGCGTCATCAAAGGCACAAATTTTGTATCCGAGTCCTGGCGCAACCGTCCCTCGTTGCCGCTTCTTATTATCCACCCCTTACCGAGCTGACGGAGTGGACCCGTACATTCGTCCGTCCTTCTTTATCTTTCTAAATCCTTATTCCTGATGATCATTACCTTCTGATAGCTCGAATTCCCTAAGAGCAACATTGTATACGGTAGTCCCATAGCTCTTCACTACATCGCGCTCTCCACTCAGTGGATCAGTTTGATGCGTCGGCTGCCGCACTTTCAGGATACCGTCCAAGATATGACTGCATTGTATGGGAGTTCGGCGGGAGAAATGATCCAACTGATGGAAAACCCTTCCTATCCCAGTTTCCCCATGCGCCACCTCGTACGCTGGCTTCCTTCATTAATCCAATTTCAACTCATACCCTTTTGTCTTTTAGGATCTCTATCACATTTGGCACAACGGTGCAATTTTGATCAACTCTGAACACAGTCGCCGACTAGTTGATATGGCCCTAAAGATCGAACTCAACCACTTGAGGGTGCTCGAGTGGTCTGTTATTGCCGGCGAGACTCATCCCCCCGTACTCCTTCCTTCAACACTTCGGCGCATTGCGTGATCTCATCCCCGTACTCGTATCTACCGTACGCTGTCTTGTATTTCTCTTTTTGTATTCTGTACTGGTCGGTCTGCCTATAAATTGGTTCCAATTTTTATGCATTTATTCTATCGGCGTTGCAATCATGTCCTCTCTCGCTGACGCTCTTTACGACTCTGGTGCTCCCAGTCATACCGTACCTAGTCTCCGGTACAGCGTCCTGCATGCATTTCATGATTTTGAAGCCGCTTATAAAGCTGTCTGCAACAATCCAAAGGATATGCCGATCTTTGAATTACAAGAGCTTACAAACGCTCTGGTAAGTACGCGTACTATCCTTCCCGTCCATATTTGCTTACGATCTCCAGCTCGAGGTTGACGTCCAGACCATATGCTATGGAGCGAACGCTGGTCGAGCATACGTCGCAGCCTTTGGAGCATGGCTCCAAGTGCTTCAGTTTTCCCTTCCGGAACAAATCCCCCTCGAGTTCTACTACCTGATGCAGAAACCTGATCTCCCAGCTTTGACCCACGAGTACGGTGTAAGTCCTCCCGTACCTAGTGACCCGTACTTTAACCGATCGCTTCTTTTCTAGCAGCTGCATTTAGTGTGGGCGCGGCATAACTACTACGCACGCAAACTTCGCATTAGCGCAAATTTTTCTGATGACGAACATTTCCGTGCTCAGTTTATACGCATGAAAGAGTGGAGTCAAATCGAGCTAGTTATGCGCCCATTCCGAGAGTTTAGTTTCTCCCCCAAACTCCCTTAGTTTCACGTAGCGTAGCCTGGTCCGGAATAAAGTCCAGAAATGGTTATGAATTTCCAACTATAGTAAAACATCCGTGGACGCGCACATGCGTACGGGAACGGGAAGCATCAAGTACTATCCCCTTTTGGAATCGCCTCCGTTAATCCTTTCGTCTCTCTCGCCGATGTGTACGTCCAGCGAGATAGATGCAGTACGTGCACACACTCTGTATAAAAGGAGGGAATAGAACTTAGTCTATTCCTCACCTCTGCTACAATGCGTGCTGTACTTGAACCTTCTGCTGAAGACGCTATTCGTCAAACGTCCTTCATCATTAATCTTACTGCTCCCGAGGCGCCTCACGATGTCCACACCGTACAATCCCTATGGGCCGGTCTCATCGATGCGGCGAAGCTGATCGTAAGTCATCGCGCCGCGTCCAACTTCTTCGGTACTAATTTTCTACTTAGGTTGGTTGGTTTGAACATCCTCAACTAGTCCAGGAGGCCGGCAAGGCTGCTAGGAATATTCCTTTTGGCATTCGCCGCGCGTTCCAGGACTATATGAAGGCGTACCCGGCCAAGTTCCCCGAGTACCCCCAGGAGTACCGCAATATGGCTCGCTTGTGCCGGTCTATTCAAGAGATTAGAGACAAGCCCAATCGTGTAAGCATGTCTTTATCCACCTGATCATTCGTCCTCGTGCTCATCTCTTCTTTTAGTCCGGTAAATCTGCCAGTCGTTCCGGCCGCCTGCGTCCCGATGATCCTGAGGACGAGGTGTGTACCGTACTGTCCGATAAAATAATCTTGTCTGATCCCTTTCCGTAGGACGACCTTGCTGAGGTAAAACACCAACTTGGCCGCTACTTAGTGCGAAAGACGTTAATTAGGGCTTTCCAGGCGATGGTTGTGGACGACGAGGGTGGCGCAGGCGGTAGTCAGAATCCTGCTACCGTACCGGCCCCCGCTGCTTCCTCTGGTGAACGCGTACTTCGCTTTAAGAAGAAACCCGTTCCTGCCAAGGTACGCAAACCTTCGTCTGCTCCCGTCAAGAATCCTAAACCTCGAAATGCCCCTAAAGAGTGCGGACAAGGTTGCGGAGGTAATTGACCGTCCTTTTTCGTTAACCCCCTTATTCACGCTGCTTTTTTGTCTAGCCCACCAAGTTTCAACCTGCGCAGGCAACCGTCCCAACGAAGAGGCTAAAGGGAAATCACCCTCCCGGCGAAGGTACGCGTCTCGTGCTTTCTTTGGCGCCCGTACCCAATTTCATTGTCATAGGGGTTCCTTCTGATCTCCCTGAGTCGTCGTTACAAGAGGCTCAAGAGGTGGCGGCCAGTTCTCCTTTACCGTCCGACTTGGAGAGCGTGGACAGACAACTCATGGCCTTGAGCGGGGATTTGAGTGACTTCAATTACCGTGTCACTTATAATCTTCGCCAGCGTGAGTCCGTCTTACTTGAAATTGCCAAGCTCAAAGAAATCCGTTTATCTCTTGATGTTCCCCTTGATGAGGTTGATTAGATATTTGTACGCGTACACTAGTATTAGGTTTTTTCCTTAGTAAATGTTCAGTTACTTAGGCACTTTTTCCCAATACTACTCAATTGTCCGCACTATCATCATCGTCTTCCTCTGTCAAGTGAACATTATCTAACGCATAGTCGCGTCTCCCTTGTACGGTCGTTTCTTCAAATTCTTCCGGTCCCGCTAATATCTTGTCTAATCCTTCTCTAGATATATCTATTAGGTCTAATATATCTCCATTTATCTGTAACCGTTCCCTTGCGAAGTACGGTATCACTCTGAACGCACCGACTTTGTGTTGCCAGACAGCACCGTTCATTTTGGCTACCACATAGGAACCACCTATAGTCCTTCTAATGACAATCATTGGTCCCAAATACCGGGGTTTCATTTTACGGTCCAAGTTATCCTCGACACCAGTGTTCCCGGGCCGTACAAGTACTAAATCTCCTGGTTCAAAGGTATAGTCTTTAATTACCGCACGGTGATCAAGCTCATAGCGTAACAGGCGCTCGTACTTTTGTTGGTCAATACGTTCCCGCATTTGATCCACATGTACTCTATGTTTTGCCAGTGCTTGTGCACGGAACGCTATTAACTCGTTGTCCGTCATGATTCCCGTTGGAGGTTTTACTAACCAGGTCGCCTCCTTGACATCTAGCGGTAATATTGGATGAGCGCCCGTCACCATAAAGAACTGCGAACAGCCTAATCTTCGCCTTATAGTGATACGGTCGGCCCACATAATGTACGGTAGGAACCAAAACCATTTGCTAACGTTGTTTTCACCTAGTAATTTGTAAAGCATTTGTCTAACGTCCCAATGTGGTCGTTCAACTGCGCCGTTAGCTTGAGAATTGTACGGTGAGATCCTAATTCCTTTGATCCCGTACTTCTCCTCTAACCATTTAATAGCCGCTAAGAACGCTGGTCCGTTATCTGTTACAAATTCTACTAAGCAAGCCCATCGACAGATGATATCTTCCCAAATCCACATCCCAATCGACCGTCCATCTTGTTTTCTAAGCGCCCGTCCTTCCATCCATGATGTCATTGCACATCGACCGTGCGCTATGTAACTGCACTGATTAGACGCGGGCGTCATATGCATTACGTCGGCGTGTAAGGTCTGGAATATGGACGGAGTGTGCGTTAGTACTGGTCTAATCTTTACTTGGTGTAGTGGGCCATTGCTTCGCATGGCATGTATTCGTCCTTTTTTTTCTCTTTTCAATATATTTAACAATAAATATCTATAAATATTTGTATATTAAGATCTAACTACTTATTACATTATTACAACAAATAACTTATGCATAAACAGCAAGTACAAGATTTTTTTCTTGACAAATTGCCAATCCTTGACTATTTAAAGAGGATAAATTACCATCTTCTACTGATTTTTTTCCTGTTTCAATTCCATCATGATACCAGACCTTTCCTTCCATGGAAATAATTCTTGAAGCAAAGTGATTCTCTCCATGATAAACAATTCCTCTTAGTGACAATGTATTTATTTGTCCTTGACTCTTTATTTTAATTTTATGACTTGTTTCAATATTAGTAAAAGGATACTCTAATATTATCAATTTTGGACTCTCTTTATATTGAAGTTTATGAGTAAGTTTAATATGACAATTATCACATTTTTCTAAAGTTGATCCTTTTAATTTTTTACACCATTGTTCAGTTGAAGACACTCTATGTTTTTCTATGTCAAATACATATCCAAGCTGATCAGAATATTCAATGCCAGTATAGCCACATTGATTACAAGAAATTTGTGACATTGCATTTTCATTATCACAGTTTAATAATTCAAATGCAAGTTCAGCCACACTGGCATTATTTTTTCCCATTGGAAATTTGTCAGGACTAATATTGTTTAGAGTATTTCTCAAGTCATTTCTAACATTTTCTAAAGACTTATTGCCATCAAAAACTTCTTGAAAGTCATGTGCTAAGTTTTCCATATAGGTTTCATTAATCAATTCAAAGTGTTTTGTCCATTTCTCTGGATCTTCTTTCCAAATATCATATAAAATTACCAATAAACTGTCATATGAGCAGCTATAATTTTTACTATCCCATTTTAAACCAATAGGTTGATTTCTGTTTGAAATATTAATGTCACCTTTAATTTTTTTTCTACTTTCCAATTCCAAGTCACTGTATTTTCTTTTTAGAGCTTGACTTCCTTTTGCAGGAACAAATGTGCTAGTAGGAGCTGCCTTGGATGTATTTTTCTTCTTCTTAGACTGAACAATTTGCCATGGGCTGTCTGTAACCATAGGCAATAAAGTTAATGGATCTTTGGCTGTCCATTTAAGTGCTGAGTCAACTTTTTCTGGTACATAATTTTCACCTTTCCACAATTGATATTGCCTGATTAATGTATTTCTAGTATGTCCTTGAATATTAGTTGGCAAAGTGTCTTCATATCTAAGTCTTGTAATATCATCAAGAATTTCATGTTCTCTGAATTCTTGTCTAAGATATCCTGAACATCCTCTAGTAATAATACTTGGTTCAAAGCCTTGCATAATTATTGTTCCTGCAGCACTTGCACTTCTGGACAAACAAGTATAATATGACATATGTGAATAGCAGCTACTTAAATGCACCACATTATAAGGTCTTGTTTTTCCTTGACTTGCATAATCAGTCATTGCAAAATTAGGCAATACCCAAACTTGTTGACGTTCAACACTTTCTTTCAAGTCACTTGGAAATATACAAGTAATTGTTTTGGTATTTTTAACCAAAGGTACAACATTTTCAGGCAATCCAGGAATTTGAATTGTTTTTGCAGGTTTAATAAGCTTGACAAACAATGTATCAAGAACTCTTTTTCCATGTGGACCAATTTCATCTTGCCAACCAACTACAATTCCTTCTTGGCCTTTAGTAATACATAGTTCAGTAGCATCATTGTTTCTGATCATAACTGGCATACCAAGACATAAAGATAATTTTCCAGCAAAGTTTTCAGTAGCACCATGTCTAAGTTTCCAAATTTCAAGCTGGTCATCAAATTCAATTTCATTGGACTTGTGTTTTAATTTTGCTGCAGATTTAGACTTGCCCCACTTTGACTTTGAAGCTGGATCTTTTTCTTTTCCCCATTTATCAATAGAATAAAAGTTGGTTAATTTTTGACCAGTTTCATCTGCAAATCTTTGACAGCCTAGATTATTTATTTCATCTTTTTGAGTATGTCTGCCACAGATGATGGCTACATTTCTAAAATCTTTAGCTGATACTTTTGGCTGACCAGGTCTTTTTCCAGCTTGAAGTGATCTTAAAAATATAATATCTTCAGGTGTACATTTTCCATATCTCATATTAACAAGTGCAGTTCTTAAAGCAGCATCTTGAGCAGATTGTGTTTTTTGTCTCATGTTTTCTCTTAAAATTACAACTGTGGTTATTTGATGCCATAAAGCTTTTCCAATAGCTGCTTCTTGACCACTGAGACTTAGTCCTGAATGAACTTGGGTACCAACAGCTTGACTAAACAATGAAGATCCACCAACTGGAGGTAATTGTGCAAAGTCACCTGCAAATATTATATTCATACCACCAAATGGAAGATCAAATGCATTCAAAGCTTTGGAAAGCTGAGCAGAAATTTTATACATATCATTACAAGACATCATTGATACTTCATCAATAAATATATAACAAACACCTTCAAGTTTGGTTTTAACTTGTGCTATTTTTTTGGCTGTATTTTCACCAGGATTTATACCAAGGAAGGAATGATAAGTTGAGCCTTTAAGCAAAGCAGCTGAAGATCCAGTTGGTCCAAGAACAATGATTTTATGTGCTTCATTTTTGACTTCAAAAAATTCTGTCAAAGCTTTAATGACTTGAGATTTACCAGTTCCACCCATGCCACCAAGATACATTTTAAGCTGTTCAGATTTAGATTCAACTGAATGATTGGCTACAATTCTAAATGCTCTTTCTTGTTTACAGTTTAAAGTGAATTTTTGAACAATAGTAGCTATTAATTGTCTATCAGATTTCAGTTTGGCTTTATAGCTCTTTTTCAAGTAAGATCTATCAACAAGTTGTACATTATTTTCATTGGGATCTTTACTATTTTTTCCTGACTTGGCTGGAATATTTTTTTCTCTTTTACTTAGAATTTTCTGTTTTTGATCTTCAACACTAGCTTTCCAACTTGAACCATTTTGCAATATTTTTGGAGTAATTGGAATTTTAGATATTTTTTCAAGGCCATTGGGTGAATCATCAAGCCATCCAGTTTCAGTTATACCAATTCTAGTGTCTTCCATTTCTTGAAATCTAAGTTTGCCTAATCTTCCAAGAGTATTGTATTTGCTAGCATTAAAGTCTTTGTCATTATCAGGTTCATCATCACCAAAGTTATCACCTTGAATTTTATTATCATCATCCAAGTCATCAAGAATTTCAGAGTTCATCCATTGAGGAAACAATCCACTATTTGTATTTCCCTTTTTAAGCTGAGCAGAATAATCATCTCTGGCATCATTACATTCATATCTGACATTGAAGTGTTTCATATATTGTTTTTGTTGATCAGTAAAATCAAATAGATTGAAAGTTTCATCCCAGCTATAGTCTGCATTTTTTAAATCCTTTCCAGATCTCCAAGGTTTAAATAAAGTAAGCATTGTTGCACAATAATATTCTCTGTCACCTCTGTCACATCTTGGCAGTGAACCACCAACAAAATTAGGTACAATATTATGCTTTCTTTCATCAAATTGAATTTTATGTGTTTTATAAAGAGGATGTTCCTTTAAAAATGAATGAAGCTTTGAATTTGGTGTTTCTAAATCAGATTCATTGTCAAAATTTGAGAATTCATTTTCAGAGTCAAATTCATCTTGATCAGATTCATCAGAATTAATATTAAGTTCATCAGCAGTATCTTCTTCTTCAATAAAAACTTTATCTTTGTCAGATTCAATAGGCTTAACAAATTGATATGAGGATTTTTCATTAAGTAAATTCAATTCATCTTCAGATTCAGCTTTATTTTTCTGTCTAAAACTTGAAGCTTTAACTCTAGTTGCCATTTGAACCCATTCATACAATGTTTTGTCTTCAAAGATTTCAGGTCTATATATATAATCATGTACTGCCGAAAAGCCTATATATTGGCCATCTTTATCTTTTTGAATTACTAATTTTTCAGGCATAATTTCTTCCAAGTCTTTTTCAGATCTCCAAAATCTAAGAACTTCTGTTACATAATTTCTCCAATAAACAGGTACAAATTTATGGCTGGTATAATGATCAGGATTGCCTAATAAATATAAAGCAGCCATTGGACCACCAATTTCCATCTTAGCAGTTAATGAATTGACAGTTTGAGTAATCAATCTTCTTGCTTTTTCTTTTCTTTCCAAAGATCCACCAAGCATTTCAGTATTTCTGTTAAAAACACTTCTGATAGTATCAAATATACTATAAGTCTTAAGGCCAGGCTTTGTTACATAGTCTGAAATATAAGCTACAATGGCTTTAACTGCTGTACCAGAAAGCAAACTTGTAACATCCGAATTACATCTTAAGAGATAAGTTACTGCTGGTGTAAAGGTATTAATCCATGGTTCACCCTTTTTAACATTCAAAGCACCAGTTTTAGGATCAACTTGAGTTTGTTCAAAGACTTCTTTAGGAAATCTAGCTTTGCAATTGCCATGTTTATTAATACAGCCAGGTCTATCTTTTTTGGGGGGTTTTTCATCAGACTTAAAGCCTCTGCAAGTGTGAACATTGGATTTGAAAATCAGATCATCTGTAGTATTTTTAAATTTTTGCCACCAGATTTTAAAATTTTTACATTCAAGACAATGACTGTTTTCACAGTTCTTATTTATACACATTGGAGGTGGTGGATCAGGCAAAGTTTGAGTTGGGTCTTGGTAGTTTTGATTCTGAGTTTTTTCAATATTTACTTTCTGACCAATTTCTTCTTGTGTTCCAGTCATAAATTCACCAAGATGAACACTTTCCAAATATTCAACTATTTGTCTTTGAAATTCTGAAGTTGGATCCATGATTTTATCTCTAATTTCTTGTGGAGACAATGCACCTTTTAACCAAAGTAACATATGCATGTGCAATGTTAATCTGCCTTGTTGTTCAACAGTTCCATAGTATGCATTTGTATTGCCATAAAGACCAAAATGACTTTCTCCAACTCCAAGAACATGTTTAATGTGTACTTTACACTCCCACAGATTGTCCGATGGACTCCAGTGGACTGTGACCGGACCCTGCCAATTCCGGTGGATCTTGCAGACAGTCCAGTGGACTTCCGACGGAATCCATTGGACTCTACCAAATTCCACTACCTGTCCGACCACAGTCCGGTCACTGTCCAGTCCCTGTCCAGAGAAGCAAAAAGCTGTCCAAGCACATTCCACTGGACTTCCACTGGACTTTCATTGGAATTGCCTTTATACCTGGACTTGGCATCCAGTCTGTCAGTCCGGTGGAATTCCAGTGGAATTCCAGTGGACTTTCTATTACTTTACTGATGAGGTCTTTGGGAATAATAAATGCTTTATTAAAATGTAATACCTACTACATATATGTATATACTAATATTACTACAACCCTTACCTAGCAAACAGACGCCGTGGGAGTCACAGCGCGCCATACGGCGGTGCCGCAGCGCAAGACGCGCAGTGCGATGGCTTGGGTGACGTGGTGCAAGGGACGGTGGGTGGTGACGATGGTGGTGGTGGTACGAACGAGGGCCGCGGCAGCCGCAGTGCGCAGGGCGTGGCGAGAAGGGTGGCGTGCGGGCTGCAGCCGCGAAAGGGGGCGGCACAAACAGATGCGGCGACAGCGGCAGCGCCTGTGTTTGGGTGCGGGGCGCAAACGGCGGTTGGTGGGGGGGGCAAAATAGGGCGGCGTGGTGGACGAGCAGGGCCGCGGGAGTCGCAGCGTCCGTGGTGGCACAAACATGCGCTGCGCGAGTCGCAGCGCCCGCGTTTTCGTGACGTGGCGTGAGAAGGGGCGGGTGGGTTTGAAACGGGGCAGGTTGGTGGCACGAACGGGTGCCGCGGGAGTCACAGCGCCCGGGCGTGGGTGACGTGGCGCGAGAGGTGGTGGGGAGGGCTCGAAATTGGGGGTCGTCACGGCATGAACGGGCGCCGCGGCAGTTGCAGCGCCCGGGTTTCGTTGACGTGGTGTGAAGGAGGTGGGTGGGCTTGAGACGGGGGTGAATTGGGAGGTTGGTTGCGCGAAACGGGTGGGAATTGGGTGAGCGTGTGGTGTGGGACGGCAAACGGGGGTCGGAGCGCTGCGGAATGGGTCGGGAAATGACAAAAAAAAGGGGCGGGACGTACTGTCAACCCTCGGGGGGGCAAAAACCCACTAAAAACCCGTACGTCGGGTGTCGTTGGCTTGACTCGCGGGGTTTCGGGGGTGTCTGTGCGGAAGGGGGGTGGTTTTGGAGGCGGTTTCGGCGAAATGGGGCGTGCACTGGCCCTTGGAGGCGGTTTCCGGTGGGCCAGGGCGGTCGTACGCGTCATGGGGGTCGAGACGCTGTGGAATCGGTCAGTAGGTGGTCATGAAAGGGGGGGGTTAACGTACCGTGAGCCCCACGCAGGCTCCTGGTTGGCAAAACCTGCTGTACCCGTTGTCAGTGCCAAATAAAGGGGATATGCTGGGGCGGGGCTTACCTGTGGGGCTCTAGAACCTCGTTTGTCACCGAAACGGGGTCCTTAAACGACGTTGAGGTGGTGAGAGGTGGGCGGGCAGTGAGTGGGGGAAAGAGAAAGGGTGGGAAGAAGTTGAAATTGTGGCGCGGATTTACAGTGCGTGACTCCCAAAAACGGCATGTCACAATCTGCACAACCCCGCAATGTTCACCCTGCGGACTGAACAAAATACACAATCCCGACAATGGGGCTTGTGTGCACGGCTACATATTTCAATCATTTCAAAACCTTTCTTCTATATTGAATAAATGACTTCTTATTGTGTAGATATTTTTTTTCTTGATAATAACTAATGAAAGAGCATTTGACTTATAGTCCACCGGACTTCCACTGGACTTCCAGTGGTCAAATTCCACTGGAGTCCACTGGACTTCCATTGGACAAATTCCAACGGAAGTCCAGTGGACTCCACTGGACTTCCACTGGTAGTTCAGTCAGTTCTAGTGGATTTTCACTGTTGAATTGGTGTCTAGTCCATTGGGCTGTCTGCAATCACAGTCCACTGGACTCACAATTTGACCGGACTGGCACTGGACTGGCACTGGACTGGCACTGGAAAATTCCAGCATGGCAAACCAGAAAATTGACCATTCTGAATACCCTAAGTCCACTGGAAGTCCACCGGACCTCCACCGGAAAAGCAGTGGGAGTGTAAAGACCTCTGTTTAATAAACATCTCACACATAAAATGAAAAAATCTAGCACCAGCCACAGGATTGTGAGCTATCAATCTAAAGCGTTCATTTTCATTTCTTAACAATGGACTAAATTTTTCCTGGGTATCTGCAAAATACAAACTGATTGGATGTTTATTATCTGCTGGAGAAAATGTAATAAACCATGAAGGTGCACCTAAATATGAAATCAAAGACCAAATTTCATTGCGCATGTATTTTTTGGTTGTAGTTGCACTTCAGGATCCCGTTTTGGACTACCTATTAGGTATGGTAAATCTTTATTATTTACCATACCTAATAGGTAGTCCAAAATGTTATATACAAAATAATATGCTTTGAAAAGGTTTTTCAAAACATATTCTATACAAATGTTTTTGAATGACCCCTCTGTCAAAAATCAAAACATTTTCCAATCTTCAAGACATATTTCCAAATATATTTTGATCCATAAATAATATAGGGTGTCCTGGGTCCTAAATTTTCAGGTGAATTTTCCCACGCTTCTGTACCTTTTTCTGGGGAATTTTCCCACGCATCAGATACATTTTTTGGGGTAAAATATATATCAATGGGCTATATTTTTCAAGGGTATTCTAAGCAGTATACAGCCTAAAAATAGTGCAATAATACATACATTTTCAAAATCAAAATTCAATTTTTCTACCTGTACAGTATCCTTCTATCTATAGTCTATATTGGTATACCTGCACCTGTATTGGTTTACCTTGCATGTGTTTACATGCATGCATCTACATGTATGTGTTTACTCACATAGTTTATTTATATTTCAAGAACAAGGAAGTTGACCATCAGTACACTTGGCTTGTCTCCTCTCTGATTTTGACATGACATATGTGCACTCAAAATCAAAAATCTCCCAAAATGTATTCAATGACACGGTTGACCATCAGTACACTTGGCTTGTCTCCTCTTTAGGGATCGGCACGGGTACAGCGACCTGCGCGGGTTCAGGTGCGGGTTTTGCTGGGGTACGGGTACAGGTAGGCAATTTTGTACCCTCCAAAAACCTGTACCCCCGACACGGGTTGGCGGGTTAGGCCGAGTTCAACTCGGCGCCTATTGGATGTTCCAAGCGAAGGTTTCGTTAGCAGAGGAATTTTTTAAAATGCCTCCGGTAAGATTTGGTTCATAAAATAGGATGGAATAGGTCATAAGCGAGGTTATAGTAGCTCAAAGATGGTGAGTAAATATATTTAGTACTCTAATAATTTAGTTTACAACGTTTTCCGTACATAGAACTACATAAAATAGCATGTAGCCGCTAAAGTACCAGTAATTGTGACGAAACATTGGCTCCACCCACTCTACCTGCCTCGATCTGTACCCACTGACCCGTACCAGTACCCGCAAAAACCCGTACCTGCGCTCAACCCATACCCATACCCACGAAAAACCCGTACCCTTGAGTGCGGGTACGGGTTTGCGGGGGTAAGGGTACGGGTAGCCCTGGAATACCCCAGGGTTACCCGTGCCAATCCCTACTCTCTGATTTTGACATGACATATGTGCACTCAAAATCAAAAATCATCAGTACACTTGGCTTGTCTCCTCTCTGATTTTGACATGACACATGTGCACTCAAAATCAAAAATCTCCCGAAATGTATTCAATGACACAGTTGACCATCAGTACACCTAGCTTGTCTCCCCTCTGATTTTGATATAGCATATATGCACTCAAAATCAAAATCTGAAATGTGTTCAATAACAAGGCAGTTGACCATCTAGATTCATAGATCTTAACTTCAGACAAAGGAGGAAAAAAATATTTTGTCTTATAGTGTGACTGCAAAATATTCTTGACCAGCTGTTCAAAATGTTTTTGAAAATGTTTCCAAGTACTTAACTAGTAACCAGTTGAAAATTATTTTTTGAAACAAGTTCTCATAATATATTTCTAAAAATGTTTTACAGTTTGTGAATATAATCAAAATATTTTCAGTTTAGTTTGATTGATATTTTCCATTTGAGTTCAATATAGCATCTCTGTATTCAATACCATAATCAGACATTTATTAAATCACTTGTACTGCAAAGTGCATTTAACTCCATTCATTCATTATATTGTTTGTGGTGGAAAGCTCACTTATATTTCAACCAAAATATTCTGTGACTAAAAAATATATTGAAAAACATTCAAATAAGATTTTCCATGTTTACAAAATGTTTTTACTTTTGGAGGAAGCTCACTGATATATTCAGTAAAATATTCTGCATCTTAAAAATATATTCAAACACATTCAAATAAGATCTGCACTATGTTTTACAAACTGTTTTACAGCAATTAATCTGCAATGCATCATGCATTGTTTTACAAAATATATTCTCAAAACATTTTCATCTGCTCTTTCAAAGGTAAAAATCTGCACCATTAAGTTGCTATTCAAACAAATGTTTTTACAAGTATTCACACTTAGCAAAATCCAAAATATAACATTCTGTCACTTGTTAGAAAAACAAACAATGAATTTATCTGAAATACTATGTATTTTAATCACAATTCATAGCCCTATCAGCACAATAAAATTAGTTGTCAAAACATTTATGAGAACATGCTGGCAGACCATTGAAATATAATCAAAAACATTTACCTGTTTTACTTCAAGCAACTTACAATAATGTTAGCAAAACTCAAGCAAATGTATTAGATTAGTAGTTTCAAACACTACTACTAACCAAAGAGTGACAATTTTACAATAGAAGGGGAAGTTGGATCCACAATCTAAGGTCAAGACAATGAGAGTGTAAGCAATTGCATGTCACAATGACAGCAAAGAAATGATGGGTATATGCATGAATGAATGGTGAAGGAGTTGGACCAAGGAGTGACAAAGCTGTAGAAATAGCAGGAGTTGGACCTGCTATCCAGGCTTGCAAACTTCTGAACTCACATCTACTCCCACTGCTCCTCTAAGCCAGAACCACCTTCATCTTCAGATTGAATCACATAGCGAATTGGTTCAATGTGAGTTGTTGATGGATGAGAGGATCCAATTGGAGATGAGCTTCTTCCTGAACGTTGTGATGGAACATGAGTGTGAGGACGATTGGAAGGAGGACCACGACTTGTAGGATTCAAGAAGATGTCATCAATAGCAGTCCTTGCTGGAGGTGCATGAGAAGATGAGAGGCCTGAGTAGGAAACCGCTTGACGAGTAGGCTGGGCAATACGTTGTGAAGAAGAACCAGAGTAGGAAGCAACCTGACGATTAGGCCTGGTAATAGGTTGAGCAGTAGACATGGCAACAGACTGAGCAGGCCGCCTGGCAATGGTGGGGGCAGTTTGCTTGCCATGGGAGTAGGTGATAGCTGTGTATTGATTGGGGCCCAAGTCCCCCCGGGTTGCCAATTTTCGTGTCTCTCTGGCAAATGATTCCTGAATCCCTGCCTGAAGGTCAACATCTTCTACATCAACATCAATGTAGCGTTGGCTGTCTTTGGCTTTCTTGGAGTTGATTTTATCAAAGACATCTCTTAGAGATGACCGTTCACGATCACCATGAGAAGACCCCTGAACAAATTGAGAGCTCAAAGGTGCAGAGAGATGGGATGAAGATACTGCAGTAGGAGACAGTGGACGCTTGGAAGGAACATTGGGCTTAGCAAAAGACCTGACAGGCTGTTCTGGTGGTTCAGGAGAGTCACTGGTGGAACGCAGAATAGGACCACTGAGAGTGTCCCTGACAGTAACCAGAACAACTCCAAGGTCATTCACTACCACTGGAATTTTGCAGTATTCTGATGATCCAGAAGAGCCTTGTATTTTTCACTGCACTCCTTGGTGCGATCAGCTGTTGAAATATACAATGAGTCAATGAAAACAATAGGATGCAAGATCAAATACATACCAACCAACTGCCCCTCCTTCTTAGGTTCCTTTTGGGCATAGATCTTCTGAAAGGCTGTCCACCCATGAGCCTTTCGATGTTCAGCATGCACAGGCCCATACATGACAGTGTCAAAGACCAAAGACATCTTCTGTTTATGGGTCTGGCCAATTCCATTCAAGATGGCAGCAACTGCTACGTTGCCCTTGGTACAATCTTCAAAGAACAAGTTTGGAGGACGCCCCCCTTGATTAACAGAGCCCTTCACAACAACACCTTCAGTTTGATTCATGGTAACATCCATCCCAAAGGTATTGAGGGCATTGCCTGCAGCAGCCTGGGTCAAGGTAGAATGTACAGCTTTGGCTTTGCCCTTATCCAGTCTGCCAGTTGTTGCTTCATCCTGACCATTACAATGTCCAGTGGATTCAAATTGGACCTGAATTTTCTCCTGGGTCTCACTTTCCACATTTACATGGTCCTCATCCACAGCTTTACCCTTGCCCTTGTCCACTTTCCTCTTCACCTCAACAGCCTTGACAACTTCATCATCACTGTCACCATCTGTGTGGTCCCCCTGAGGGGATGCATGGGCAGGGTATACTGAGAGATAATCAATTGATTTCTGCAGCTGATTTTTAACACGACGAGGAACAACATGGTAGGCAGGAGGAGGGACAAAATCATCAGCACCAGGTGGACACCACAAAGTTACTTGCTCCACAGGACCAGGTTTACCAAGCACAGGAGGACTGTTGCAATAGTAAACATAGTTGAAAAACTTATAAGGATGGACGTCCATATCCACATCCACATCAAAAATGGTGTCTGAAGGACGGTCATCTTCGTCCAATGCAACCTCTTCCAGAGAATCTCCAAGACGAAGACGCTTGCGAGGAGGTGAGTGAGCACCAGGTTCGGGGGATGGAGATTGGACAAAGGTAAGTCTGGTCCTTCGAGCTCTTGCAGCAAGCCTCGTAGCAGTAGCTTTTGCAGCCTTTGAAGGTGCAGTCGTCAAAGGTGCAGGCTTCTTCGAAGGCGCAACAACAGGTTCAGCCTTGGTAGCGGCCTTCCCCCTAGTGGCCGTCTTTGCAGTTGCGGCTGGCACATTCGCGACGGGAACCTGCCCGTTTCGTACCTCGGACATAGGTACATGGCTCGCATGCCCTTTGCTAAGTCGCGGAACCAAGACATACGGCAGCCCATTGGCATTAGGCGGTCCGAGCTTCACAGTGGCAGGAGGATCCGACAATGAGCGTTCCCGATATTTGCGCTTCACAGCAGTACGAGGATTGACCTTTGTGGGTGACGGCGACTCCTCCATGGATGGCGACTCCTCCCTTGTTGGCGACTCCTGCCATGCTGGCGACTCCTCCCTGACGGGCGAACTGTCTCTGGTTGGTGTTTCATCCTCGGCAGTTGAGCCGTCGTTGTCACTTTCAGAAGTGGGGGAGGCCACACGTTGAAGGCATGCACTGGAACGGGTCTGTCGTCGGCCTTGAGGTCTAACAACAAACACGTCAGCGAAAGAACGGCGGTACACCTCGCCACTACAACCATGAGACGAAGTCAACATGGTCAGAGCTGTGACGAAGTCAACAACTCAATGGAAGACAAAGTCAACCCAGGCGTCGTCGTGGCAAGGTGTAAACGCAGAGAGGAATGGGAGACTTACTCGGAATCAGCCCCAGCCCTCAGACGTTTGTTAGCGACATACTCTGCAGTGGGAGACTAAGAGGTATATTAGCAGACGAGGAAGACAATGAACATAGAAAACCTACGACGGCGCGCTTTTTTCCCTTAGCGTTCGCCATGCTAGAGGATGGTGGAAGTAAGAAAGAAAGAGATGTTTAAACCCAGAAATTGGACAGGGACATGAGTCTCAAAAAAAATGGGACGATGTGTTGTTAATTGGTCGCTTGTTGGTCTTTGTATACTCGTTCTCGAAATTAAATGACCGCCCAAAGATTAATGATTGCCGACATTTAAATGATCACCGACAGAATATTGCTTCTGCATTCGGCAGATATTTCCTTATGGGCGTAATTAATGGTGGTGACTGTCTATCTAGGCTAGTTTGGGATTCGAGAGGTGCGAAATATATAACATGTATTCTAATTCACTTCCGCCGCATGGCACGAAGGCAGTCGCCTGGAAATCGGGGGTCACCATAAGACACTACCTCGAATACTCTTATTGACGTAACCTCCTAATATAATAGACGCGCCTGATGGTCGAACGTTCCTGTACACTTCCGCCAGAGTGCGAGGGTATAGTCCCCTATAGAATAGGGAGATCGGTGATACGAGTAACAAGAGGAAACTATTCTACGAGAGCCGTCCTCTACGTCCCATGCTTGTATCACAGTTGCGTTGTCGATGCATTTGGCGATCCAATGGCTTGTGCTGACGATGTTTGTCGTGAAGAGAATGACGAATTGTGGATCTGTAAAGTTCAACATGTCGTCATCTATGCGCCGGTTCAGCTATCGAAACGTACCACGTCCACAGCGAGTCTAGATTCCGGCAGAAAATCGAAGGCGCAACCTACCAACCCTTTCAACAGGACAAACGAAATTAAAACCTAAAACTATCTCAGTGAAAGGGAAACAGGTACAAATGGAATAAGGAATCCAACGCCAGATAGAACTTACAATCAGTGGGTCAAGATACGCTTGGAAGTCCAGGTAAGGCATGAAACTTGAAATGTAGAGTCGACGAACAAGTACGAGAGACCCAAAGTCAGTTCGCATGGTGGACGAAATGTGCTGACAAAGTCAAGCCCATTTCCGAGAGACAAAGTCAACTCGTAGGAGGGAAAGTCAGGAGAGAGAAAACGCTACAGACATCGTGTCAGATGCGGTCTAGATGAAAATTTAGAAACATACCGTCAACCAAATATCCAATCCGAAGCGCCGAAGGGAGGCCAGAATCAGAGCGACAACGTCTGGAAGAGATGTCCGGTAGGTGGGTACAGGGAAGACGCTGGAGGGAGAACACCAGCAGAGGCTCTCCAGCATGCCGCGACAAGGCAGTGAGAGACTTAGAACGAGTCAAAACCCGTTTCCAACATTCGATCACGTGACCGAACGGCAACTCCCGAAACTCATGTTCAATCGATCAGTGCTCTAATCTAAGGCTTCAAGTTCAATCTCACTTTACATTCACCCGCTCTGGAGCTGACTTAATCTCTCCTCGTCTAACGTGAGTAGACTTATCTGTTATTTTTCCTTGACTCCTTACTTCTGTTGATGTGCCCAACCTTGTGATCTTTGTAGCTATTACCGCTTCATATCCCTCAAGACACCGACCGCTTTGTCTGATCTTTGCCTAACCACCTTGCACCCATATTCCCCTCAGAGTTGACTCTGTCACTCTGACATTGACTTGAATAATCTGTCAATGAACTGACTTGATCTCTTCTCGTCTAACGTGAGTAGACTTATCTTTTATTTTCCCCTGACTCCTTACTTCTGTTGATGTGCCCAACCTAGCAATCTTTGTAGTTATTACCGCTTCACATCCCTCAAGCACCGACCGCTTTGTCTGATCTTCGCTTAACCACCTTGCACCCATATTCCTCTCAGAGTTGACTCTGTCACTCTGACATTGACTTGAATAATCTGTCAATGAACCAATCCAATGCAGCATCGTATCTCTACTGCATTAAGGGTATGGTCTATCCACGATTCAAATCTCTTCGCATCTGTCATAATATTCCAAGTTATGCCGTTTCCGCCTATCTGGTTCGCAGCTGTACCGTACATTAGATTTGACTAGGTCAATCTGACGTTAATTTATTGCATTCAACTAAAAACCACTGCATTTTCTATCATGTTGCCGTCCATTGATGGCCGTTGAAATATCTAATCTTTCATCCGTTCTTTGTCTTGTACTGTCACAGTGTGACCGTGGGAATTTCATTGCTCACTGTCCACCCCGTCCTACAACCACAACTGCACTCTTGATCTTCGATCAGCACAGTACCCCAGCTCCATAGAGCACCCACCACTATGCCACCCAAAGCGCCTAGCGCGGAAGGCGGCGGATCTTCCAGGTCCGTCGCAGCAAGCAACGAGCAGTCTGCTCTCGGTTCAGCACGCCCTTCGGGGCTGCAAGCTCCCTCCTCTGGCCCATCCGGCGCCAGGGGTACCCATTCGCAAGGCCCTACACCCGCACCGCCGCAGGAGGATAGGGACTCCACCCGCGGGTCGGCGACACCCATGCCGCCCCCACCCCAATCTGACACCCCCTCAGTTGCCCCCTCCGCTTCGGACGTGGTAATGCAAGGGGAAGACAATACCTCATCTGCCGAGGAGACTGCTGCTCCAAAGCACCCCCGATTTAAATCGCTGGAAGACGCCGACACTCTGAAGCTTACCTTCGGAGACGATTGGGACTGGGACGGAACTGCCGTCTGGTCAGCGATGGACCAACTCGCCGATTGGATCGACTATAGGACATCCAACGACCCTCCCAACTCCGCACTCGAATCAGACGAGTGGGATCGCATTGCGGATGCAGGTGCCAGGCTCGCCCGGAGCTTCTTCCATTCCAGATTCGCTGAGGCGGATCGGACCACCGCAGATGGGTCGCTGAAGAGCATTGTTGATGACTTCAGGGACTATCTGGGGCCTCCTTTTCAGGCAGTTACCTCGCGTCGTCGACGAGGTAAGGCCCCTGCTTCCTCCATCCCCCCCGGACCGTCTGGCGTTGCGCCAGCACCGCCCACAGGGAGAAGGCCTGTTTCGAAACCGCAAGGGGGTGTGCCAGATGTTGTCATGGCGCCCGCAAAGCCCAAGGCTATCCCCAACACGGCTATCGCCCCCCGACCCCAGCCTAACAAGCCGGTGGTCACTTTCCAGAGGATGCAGGCTAGGCCCCCTCCTCCACTCAACATGAAGACCAAGCCGGGTCAGAAGAGGAGCTATTCCTCTATGGCGGCTCGACCCTCATCCATCCCCTCTGCTCGCGCTCAGACGCCAGCACCACCCTCCCGCACGGCCACTCCTGCTCCCAAGAAGCAGAAGAGGTCTGTACCTTCCTATACCGCTCGTGGTCCCAACCACAAGCAGGTACTCTGCACGTGGTCAGACGGTCATCCCCCAGCGGGACTGGACTGCCACACCGTATACGAGGGTGTCAATCGCCTTCTTCAAGAGAAGAAGATGTGCGCCTCGTTCCGCATCCTGTCGGTGAGCCTCGCTTACGATGGGATTGCTCTTAGGGCGACCGACGTTGCCAACGCACAGGAGATGGCCTACATCCGGGGCTATCTCCTTCATCATTACCCCACCCAGGAGAATCTCTGGGTAGGTCTCCCACAGTCGAAGTCCTTCATGAGGGCTATCGACGTCCCTCTATACGACGGGGTCGACGCGGAAGGTCACCCTAAGCTCATCACTCCCCAGACCATCAAGGCGGCCATTCAGGCAAGCCCGGCTTGGTCTGACTTCATGTCTTTTACTGGACCCGCACGCATTGTGAAGCAGTCCCCGGCGGCTGTCTTTGCGACTGCATATTTCGACATTTGGGACACGAGCACTGGGCGTAATGCCAAGCTCCTCAATGGTCGATCGTTCATGCTCCGAGGCCTCCCCATTCGTATTCAGACGGCGGCGGCCCGAGTTGGTGCCCCTCTTTGCACTCGTTGCTGGAGGTGGAGCCATGTTACCCAGGCGTGCCGTGCGCCTCGGGTTGTATGCCCACACTGCTCCGGACCTCATCGCCTGGAACAGCATAGGGACACGGCGCCGTGCTGCGCCCCCAACCCTAAAGCTAACCCTCCCAAAGTCGGTACCCCCACGGGAGAGGCATGCCCCCACCCCCCTCGCTGCCCCAACTGTGGTCTTGAGCACCGAGCGGACTCCAAGAAATGCAAGTATTGGAGCCACCGCTTTGAGCCTGCTTGGGCCGTCGAGGAATATCGAAAGGTACGAGCTGTCAGGTCTCGTCGTCTTTCACACTCTAACCCCTCCCTCAGAAGAAATGATTGAGTCTCCGGACGCAGGACTTTTGGAGAGCGGGGAGATTAGAGTGTTATCTTTCAACTGCGCGAAGTCGGCGACTAGCGTAGAAATTATTCTCAAAAAATATATTGATTCGTTTGATATCCTTTTCATTCAAGAACCGCCTTGGCGGATCATAAGACAAGCCCCCTCCACCTCTAATCCAGAGGGAGAGGACGTCGTAGGCGCGCCACTCCATCCAGAATGGCTGCCCATGGTACGGCTTCCAGCCACTCCCCAGCTTAGTCAGCACGAATCCAGTCGTGCTGATGTAAGCAACTCCAGTACTCGTCCGCGCGTGATGGCCTATGTGTCTCACAGACTGGCGAAGTACAGACCGTCCATGCGCCGCGATATCATCGACCATCGCGACATACTAGTACTCAGCCTCTTCGCTACCGAGGGGGCTGTCCACCTTATGAACGTTTACTCAGACGATCAACAGAGGTCTTTACCCTGCCCCACCCGGAATGGGCGGAATCCAGCGGATTCCGGTGGATTCCGGTGGCATTCCGGCGGAATTTCTCTGCCAAAAATGCAAGTTCCGGTGAATTCCACCGGAATATGACCAAAAAATGCTCATTCCGCCGGACAAAATTCTGGTTGCCAAAACCGGAATGGACTGGAATGGAATAACAGGAATGATTCCGGTGGATTCCACTGGAATAAACTAAATCAAATTTATTTTTAAGTATTTCTAACTGTATAACTGGCATACTTATACAAATAAAAAAAGAAATATAACTAGAAGGCTTTGTCCAGTGAAATTTTGAGGTATTTATGGCCATTGTTTATTGTTTGTATTAATTCTAAAAACAAAATCAGTGGAATTAATTAGTTCTAAAATAGTTTTAAGAATAAAATTAATAAAAACTAATAGTTTTAAAATAGAATTACTTAAAAAAATCCAATTAGTTCTAAAAATACAGTGCTTTAGATTAATTCTATTTTTAGAAATATAAATAGAACCAAAATAGAACTATAAATAGAACTTATCAGTATTGCTATTGTTCTAGAAATAGACCTTATCAGTTATTGCTACAATTCTAATAATAGAATTTATCGCTTATAGTTCTAAAAATAGAACTTATCCAATTAGTTCTATTTATAGTTCTATGGATTATTGCAATAAGTTTTAGTTCTTCTATTTAGTTCTATTTATAGTTTACAATAGCCAATCAGTTCTATTTGTAGAATGATAGTGATCACTGATAAAGTCTATTTTTAGAACTATAGTGATAACCAATAAGTTCTATTTATAGAAGAACTAGAACTTATTGTGATAATCAATAGAACTATAAATAGAACTTATCACAATAACCTCTATTTATTGTTCTAAAAATAGAATATTGCAATAACTGATAACCAATAAGTTCTTTTAGAACTATAAATAAAACTAATAACATTGGGTCTAAAAATAGAAATCATTTTAAAACCAATCCTATTCTTTTAGTTTTAATAAGACAATTTGTTAACTTAATTCTAAAAATAGTTAAAAATAATTAAATCCAAATATAAAACAATTTCTACATTATTAAATTAATTTATAAAAAAAATTAGCCATTTAATAAATATTCCTTATTAATAATTTACAATATAATATACTAGAATATAAAGTTATAAAATTATTTCTTTGAATATTTATTTTTAAATATTTGACTAATATTATTGGTGTATTTTATAGTGTTCCTGTCTATTCATTCCACTGGAATATACTGCAATTGGTAGTTCTATATAGTTATTCCACTCCACTGGATTCCAGTTTACCATTCTGGGGGATTCCAGTGGATTCCAGTCCACCATTCCACTGGAATCCACTGGAATTTCCTTGTTTTTGGTGTGGTTTCCACCGGAATCCACTGGATTTCAGTAGATTCCGGTGGATTCCGGTCATTCCGCCCATTCCAGGTGGGGCACAGTAAAGTACAGGATCAACACACCGCTATCAATTATATTGAGAAGCACATCGAGAGCCTTCCCCCCTTTATTTACATGGGAGGGGATTTCAACTCACATTCGAGGGAGTGGGACCCGGATGCTCAAGGGCACCCAGGCCACGCCTCATCCCTTCTTGATTCGGCGGCGGAGCTGGGCCGGAGCTGGGCTTAGGGCTCGCATTATTTGTGAACCCGGGTCCGACTCATGTTCCGCGCATCGAGGGCTTTAGACCCACGGTCATAGACCTCGTGTTTGTTCCTCTGGACCGGACGATCTCTTCAGACGTCACACGCAGAGAGGATCTCATCGGAGATGCAGATCACTACCCGATCTCATCCCTTGTTCTGGTTCCATCGGCGATTCCCATTGAGAGTCGCCGGTCAATCAAATCGGACATCGAAGACCAACAGGCCTTCGCCTTCCACATCATGAGTCTGATCCGGCAATTAGACGTGCCGGCGGAACTCGATTCCGTTGACAGCATCAATGAGACGGCCTCGGCTGTCGCGCGGGTGTTCTCTGCAGCATGGGATAAGTGCTCCAGAGAGGTCAAAGTTACTAAGCGCTCGAAGCGGTGGTGGTCCGATTCGTGCAGCAAAGCTCTGGCCAGTTACCGGGAGGAGAGATCCCCTGAGAACTGGAAAACATTTCGTAAAGCCTGTAAACAGGCGAAGCGAACCTTCTTCGATCATCGTATTGGAGAAATTGCGAGCGAAAACAAGCGCGCTTGGGATCTCATGGCTTGGATCCAACCGCGCAAGCTCCCACCCTGTGAAGCAATCCAATATAAGGGGAATCCGTGTCACGACATGGACGACCTCTGGGATGCGCTTCATGGCACTTATAATGCAGCGTCGGACAGGCCGTTCGACCTCTCTCCCCTCGACGAACTGCCGGACCTTCCTGCTAGGTCTTGGCAGCCGTTCTCCCGATTGGAACTTCGAGACGCCCTCAAGTCCTGTTCGAACACCTCAAGTCCTGGACCCGACCATGTCGGGTGGAGGCACTTGAAGATTATCTGTAAGGAAGACGACATCGTCGACTTCTTCCTCTCGATTGCCAATGGCTGCCTCTCGGTGGGCCACTGGCCTTCTCACTTTAAGGAATCCCGGTCGGTTATCATACCAAAACCGGGAAAGCCTTCCTATTCTGCCCCTAAAGCGTTTAGGCCCATAGTACTATTAAATACTATTGGAAAACTTATCGAGAAAATGCTCTCGAATCGCATACAGTTCGACGGCGTCGCCGTTGATGTATTCCATCCAAATCAAATTGGTGGGGTGCGACAGCGCTCCACCGAGGACGCTGGACTCATCCTGGTGCACATGGTGCGCGCAGGGTGGGCCAAGGGACTCAAGACTAGTGTCGTCGCTTTTGACCTCGCTCAGTTCTTTCCCTCCCTCAACCACGAGGTTCTCGTGGCCATTTTGCGGAAGTTAGGGTTCCCGGACAATGTAGTCCGGTTCTTCTCTTCCTACCTTGTCGGACGCTCCACAAAATATTCGTGGAACTCCTTTACCTCGGGTTCACGAAGCGCGGATGTAGGGGTAGGCCAGGGCTCTGCTCTGTCCCCTGTCCTCTCAGCTCTCTACTTGGCCCCCATTATGCGCTTATTCGAAAAACATTTCTTCGCAATAGGCGTGTTCCTTCTCTCTTACGTGGACGATGGAACGTTAATATTCCAGTCCAAATCCCTCATCCGTAATTGCAATGCACTTACCAATGCATACGGAGTCATATTTGATTTATTCAAGAAATTCGCACTCGTTCTCGAACACGACAAGACGGAGCTTTTCCACTTCGATCGATCGCGCTCGGACGAGAACCCCTCCGTCGACCTGGGCTACGCGCCCTACACCGGTGATACCCCTCTGAAACCCAAGCCGTTCTGGCGCTACTTAGGTTTCTACTTTGATCGCAAGCTCACCTTCCACGAGCATGTGAGATATTACTCCACCAAAGCAATCTCCTCGCTTAAGGCGATGAAAATGCTTGGGTCCTCTACCAGGGGCTTGCAACCATTAGACAAGCGCCTTCTGTATCGCTCGTGTGTGATTCCTATTGTCACATATGGGTACTCCATGTGGTATTTCAAAGGCGCTCGTAACAAAGGTGTCCTTAAAATCCTCAACTCTATGCAGCGTAAGGCTGCTTTATGGATCACTGGTGCATTCCGCACCACTCCAAACGCGGCGGCTGAGGCCCTTGCCGGCCTTGTTCCGCTTCCAATTCTGCTGCACCGTCTCTCTACTCGAGGGAGGATGCGGGTGGGCACCCTTACGTCCACTCACCCAGTCCGGGCTTTCATGTCTGGGGCGAACCTTGGACGGATGACTCCTCATGAGTTGTCAGTCGAAAAGCTGTCCCCTGCAAGGCGTAGTATGGTTCATACTGCCCTGCAGGAGGCTGATCTTGCTCTCCCCGACGAATTTCGCGAGGAATTGCACCCTATGGACCCGGCCTCCCGTCCAGGAGACTGCCTTATGGACCGGTTTGCGAGCCAGGTCCTCTTCGACGATTTTAAGCGCGACAAGGAAGACGACGAGGCTTCCTTGGAGGCTCGTCGTCAATATCTTGACAAGGTCCTGGGCGATCGCTCAGAACTTGGCACCATCGTGGTGGCGGTTGACGGCAGCCGTCCCCTTGGAGGAGCACTTCAGGCCACCTCGGCCGTGATCCTCTTCCGCAGCGGTAATGAGATTGAAAGATCTCGTCGTGCCGCAGGCGACGTTACTGCAAATGATGCAGAACTCGCTGCTATCCGATACGGTATCTGCGCCGCCATCCGGTCAGATATTGGAATCATTTGTATATTCACTGACTCGATGTCCTCAGCCCGTCGATCAGTGGACCCCTCTATTCATTCAGGCCAAGCGCACTCGCTCGCGGTCTGCAAGTCTTTGATGCCGTGGTTCGAGGAGGACCCTGAGCGGCAACTATTATTCGTCTATGTCCCGTCTCGTTTGAAGTGGGGCATACACAAGCAAGCGCATGACTATGCAAGGGAGCTGCGCATTCCTCTTGGGATCAGACCCAAGAATTCTATTGATCAGATGAGGTCTCTTGCCGACAAATTACGGACGGACACCTGGACTCACCAGTTCCGTGCCAATGATAGGGGTGCTCGTTTCTACGACCTCCTGGGCTACGACGGTACGCCCCTCAAGCCAAAACATGCCGCGCATAGCGGGTCTTGGCTCGAAATTGCGCAAGGACAGAGCCCCCAGCTCTTCGCGCGTGCTGCCCGGTGTATAACTGGACACGCACCCATCGGTGAATACCTTCATCGATTCAATCTGGCTGACACAGCCGCCTGCCCGTGTGGATTCCCTCAAGAAACCCGCGAGCATATCTTTAACGGCTGCCCCCGGCACCTGAACAAAATCGTAGGTGTCTTGGATGCGCCTCGGCGTATCTGGCAACTATACAATTGGCTAAAGGCGAACCCTCTCGCCTTTGCATTTCGACCTGAACCTGCGGGTGTTGGTTGAAACGTGATGGGCTCCCCACTCTTCGGAATTGGGGGGGCCCGTCATTTGTGTTTTGCTGGTGCGGCCTGGGGCAAATCCAGTTCTCGTCTGGGGTACACTGTGAAATGGCGGTAACCGCGGGGGCAACCCCAACGGGGGGCGGTAGTTCCATCCCCACTGTGTCCAACCCTCTGGGTTGGCCAGTCCCGTCAGGTGTGGACCTGTACTCGTGTGCCGAGCTTCGGCGTTCGCGGAGGATTCAGGCCTTCGTCGGACAACTTGGGGGCTACGAGATTAGCAGGGAGAGGCGCCTCGGGACGCATCCGCGTCTCCTTTTCGGCGAACGCGGTTAGCTCGCGTCTCCTTTTCGGCGAACGCGGTTAGCTCGCGTCGTCACTACCGAACCACTGGCTTAGTACTGGTGGTCAATTTCGTCAAGGCGCGTTGAACTGGACTCGTTCGACGCGAAATCACGTTACGATCCCCGCTTTCCGCTGCGGTTTTTCTGTGAGAGTGCGTTCGTGCGGGCGAAAAGGAGAAGGGCGGGGTCGCGAAAGGTTTCAGCTTAGTAGGGCTTCAAACGGACACTCGTAGTTACAATCGTGTGTATTTTTGCGACCGGACTGCTATCGCGCACCGGTATATAAATTGCTGATTTAAAAAAAAAAAAAAAAAAAAAATATATCTAATCTTTGCCCGAACCCCTGCCTCGAGAGTTGACTCGGTCACTCTGACATTTTACGTCGCTCAAGGCTTCCTCAATATCTGAAGAATGCACCAAAATTTTGCGCTTTCGTAGCTATGTATGCACATAAGTTTTCGGCACCCTTTCGATGCAACCCACGAACACAACGAACGTTGTAGTTTGTCATATTGTATTCATTGGATCATCCGTTATGGCTCGCGTTGGAATTAAATTGTTGTATTGACTGTCTGATACTCGACGCCGACGTTGATTCTCTGTCTAAGATTCTACTTTACTACACGAAAACCTGCATTAGAAGAGTCGACACACGTGTGGGCGGCAGGCGCCTAATCCGGTTACTTTCCCAATTTGGGTTGACGCGGCTCACTCTCATCTTCATCGTACAACTTCCGAACACTTCGTTCTGCCGCCTCCTCCAGGTAGGTTTTCTGCTATGTTGGTCATCTCTGCACCTAATATGACGCTTGTAGACTCTATCATGGCCGAAACCCAGCGCAAACCCGAACAACTCTCGCGTACGTCCAGTCCATCGCCATCTTTGCTTCCTCGCGCCTTACCTGCTCGAAACGACAGCCGAACTCGATGGAAACGTGGGCGGCGAAATCGACAAGGCGACTGGTTCGTATCTTTGCCTCTCTGATCGTACGAAAAACTGACTTTCGATGTCCGGCTGAAGTTGTGTCTGCGATCGGTACGCATGCGGCCTTTTCCTCTTCTTCGTACTGACCTGCGAATCTTTAGCTCCTCATCTTGGAGAAGTTGGGATCGGGAGCGGGGGCGAAGACGCCAATTACGGTATGTGATCCGTCTGCCGCTATGACAGCGATTGCGATGACTGACTGATCTTCCACAGCAACCTCGGCGGCATCGCGATCCGACGAACGTGAGTCATTTGTATTTCCGTTCCCTGTACTAATTCCACCATCTACGTAGCTTCGATGGTTTCGACTGAAGCCAATGAAAACGCGGACGCCGCTGGAGATGAGCGGTCATCCCCTTCCCCAATAAGTGAGTTCCCCCGTTCATTTTCCTCCTTTCTCTTGTAATTCGTTTTCAGTCTATAATATCTTCGGCGGCTCCTTTTACAATTGCCAGTTCCCCGCGCAGGTGAACATTTTCGGGGGCACGTTCAACCTTTTTGTCAACGATGAAGGTTAGTTTTCGTGCACTTTGTTTTTATTCTGTGCTAATGATATTCTCTTTTTTTCACTCATATTTTATTCTACTATCAAAATATAATGCTCGTCAATCCTGAACTTCACATAACATTCATGATTTCTACATGAATTGATTGTCAATTCTGTTATTCACAATTATGTACCTACTGTGTAATAGCTAAAGACCTACGAATTAAAGAGCTTGAAGACAAATACGAGCGCCTGATGAATGATAGGAATAGCCGTAGTTAGTTATTTGCGTGATCGAAACAGTCAATCGGTGTAAAATTAGATCGATCGCATCGATGTCATTAATTAATTCCGAACGGATCAATACAGATTGGCATAACAGTCACACTTTGTTACTCAGACCGATCACTGCTCTGTTGGTACTTGTTGTCTTCTAAGGCTGATCAGCCTTGTTGATTATGTCGTCTTCCTGACTTGTTCCTTCGTCGCTCTTCCCGGACCCTTCTGCTCAGCCAACTCTCAGGTAAGTCTTGTCTTTGATATGTCTTGCGAACCCACTCACGGAGTTGACTATGTCCCTCCATGGAGTTGACTTGCTCTCTCCTCCTTCGCAAATTGACTTGGTCTTTTGCGACCTACGACGAGGGCTGGATATCCGGAGTTGACTTCGTCACTCCGTGTTCCACGACTTGACTTCGTTCTGTTGTGCACTCTGGCCTGTTTGTTCGGTCATCATGCCTAGTTCCTCTATACCTGTTGACTCCAACTCGTGTCCCGGTTCCGTCAAGTCGTCCTGGATCGGCGCAACAACTGATATTCCTTTTCATAGGTCGACTATGCCAGTTGTCTACCCACCACCCGGACCTCTGGGCTATCCATGTGAGTAGCTTGTCTTTCGTGATTTTTATCAAACTTGACTTGCCATATAGACGGGAAAGTCGACTGTTATGGAATCTCTAGGCTGGAGTCGGGGAAGGCTGTTTTCGAGTCTAATTGGGACCCACAAGGTGCGTTCGTATCGTTTCGTTCTCAATATCTTTACTTAGAAGCGCCGTACAGAACAATGTCGGTTGGTGCATTTCATGGCAGGAGTCGATTACTCAAATTTTTTATGCAGTTGCTTTGAATGGTACAGACGCCCTCGTAATCGCCGAACTTTCGAACCTCAAATACTGCGTACCTGGTCTGAAGTGCGACGAGGATCCGGGCCTGCTGGAGAGCGGGTATAGGTGCCCTTTGACGTATTTTGTGACGTCCGCAAACATGGACTACATTCCCCACTTTGGATATGATTCCACCACAGTTCGTCCTCGCCTAGACGGTCGATTTGGCACACACGACATAATGCTTTGGCCGCAGTGGTACTTTGAAGACACTTGCTACCTACCATACATCTTGAACAAGCCTCCTCGAGACAAACTAGCGACCCATGAGTTTCGTCTCGCTTGGTATGAACTTCGACCGGAAGATTTTGAGCTTGAACCTGGTACTGTTTCCAATATCGGAATGATTTCGTTGGACCTTCGGAAACAGGTCCTAGCCCTGAGATCCAAACTTTACGCCAAAATTCGTGACTTCTTGCAAGACAAGTCTCTCACTGAAAACAATGCGGAGGTCCGAGATCTTCTCCACTGTAACCTCCAGCAACGTTACGCTTGTATCGCGCTTGAATCTTGCCCCCAAACTTACCTGAATACCCTCATCACTTTCACCTCTTTTCAGCGCCACTTCCTTGAAGCTTTGGCTTGTCTCGATTACTATACAAAATGGCAGGAAATTGAACTGCGGGCTTCTTGTGGGGTTGAACTACCTCTTGATACCAATATCATCGGGTGCGTAACTCCGGATCTCAGCGTTGCCCAGAAGTTTTTCGAAATGGGAGTACCGTATTGGCTGGTACAGCCGATCTCTGCGTATTCAAGATTTCTTCATGTCGTGAACCCCGTGGAAATGGAGAAGCCGAAGATGGAGCTGGGTATATGTGAGGAGATAGATATAGTCTGGGAAGGTGCACCTTCGGCCCTTCGAAACCGGGCTTGTCAGTCTCTGCGTATTGGGTGCATCAATATCGGACATTCCGCTTCTGACCGTCATGTCAGTGAAGTCAGTAGTACTTCACAACATGGTAAGCTTTCTTTTACTGTCAATTTATTTCCTGACTTACTAGCTTGTTACTACCCTAGTGTCCTCGTCTCAGTGCTTTGGCTCACACGCAGAAACTCCTCGCCCTTCTTTGTTAACGTCTGAGCATTGTAAGTTGACAGTGACTAAAAAGGGAAATATCTGACTAGGTTAATTAGCGTCTATGACTTCCCTTCTTCTGTCTTCCCCGTCCCCTTCGATTCCGCTATTCGGTGCGCCTTATGTTCCACGACAACGGGCCGCGATTGGACGTCAAATCAACTTTGAAAAGTTCAAGGAGCCAGTCTCACCCAACTCACCAGAGGCTTCGAAATTCTGGATATTCGCTCTGAAGTCCGTCAAAACAGACTGGCGACTTGTGTGGGACCATCCCAACCAGACACTTCTGCGTGGCTATCCGGTATTGGACCCTTCGGTCCTTACAACTTCAAGTGCTCGAACCGACGTCTACTTTGTTGCTTGGCTGCTTTTCCGTTCAACTTGCCTCTTGCGGACCTTGGAACCTGGCATGAGGTTGCACGCTGCTACCACCAGGCGCGGAATGCCCAAGCCGGGACCGCAAGAGTGGCGAGAATTCTTATGGCAGTTAGGTACGGCATACTCATTGCGGTGAAGGGACGGCCTTCACGCCGGCTCTGAATTTTCGCATTTTACTTGTTTATTCAGATAGATAAAGACTATACAAGTGTGATTATCTATTCAGAATACTAAGAGGGCTACAATAAGAGCTAGAGGAAACTACAGTACGCGACAAGGCACAAGCTCACGGCGTGTACCACAAACTATGGACTATACCATATACGGGCTACCGCGGAGGCTTCTGACCACGAACGCGGGCCTGCCTGCGCGCTAGATCGAAGCACAGGTCTCTAGCGCCCGACAAGTAACCCAGCGACAGGTACCCTAATTGACAGTGCCGAGCCGGCACGTCCGAATAAGGAACACAGAAGGCGCGCTCTCTTGAACATGCGGGACGGCGAGTGCCGAACAATGGCGAATGACATGCCAAAGCTCTCGGCTTTGCTACATGTGGTTATTCTTCCGAGTCTGGAAAACGGGGCTATTCGGAGATACGAGTGCGGCGCGTGCGCTCCGTGTGCGCGACGAAATTCCCTTGATTATATAACGGAAAGATATAGTGATAACTAAGGCTTCGCGCCGAAGGAACACGTACTTAGGACTGGCAATAGTTCACCGACGGAGATATTACTAATCGAGGGAACACATACTGAACAAATGACCCTATACGAGTCACCAGAGGAGCTCAAGCGCGACGGTCCTTATGGCGCGGCTGGGCAATCATCCAGAAAATATTAGTTAATGCGAGACTTGGCATTCGCTTGGGGCTTTGTATCGGACCGTGTTTCTCATTGTATCACATGTAAAATTAGCCAGTAGTTACTATAAAGTTTGTACGCGCCCATAGAATAGAACAAGCAATTTACCACCCACGAAATCATATTTGCGCGACTCTCCAGAGTTAAACAAATCGTTCTAAGTGTTAACTTGACTTCGAGGAATTTCAAATAGAAAGAACTTGACTTATCTGTGCGAGATTTCACCTTAGCGTGATCAGAGTGAAAGTACTTGATATAAATTAAGCACTGAGCGCGACAATCTTACACCTGTCATCCTATGTGACTTGAAGAGGCTATTTAGCTATCCGATTAGGCGCGAGCTAACGTACTTTGGTAGTGCGTCGCGTACTAAGACCTGGACTGTGGTAGGGGCAACTCAGATAGTTGTAGACTACCCGGGACATTGTTAAAGAGTTTCTTCACGTTAAAGAGTAGGGTTTCGGTAACCCCGGGTTTTGGTAACCCAAGAGATTGTGCGCGTCCCCGGAGTGTCGCGATTCGTATCGAGTATTCATTCATCCCGTTGGGGAGTTATCCACCTGCAATAAAACCTATAAAACCACATATTAAACATCTATTTCGGTGTGCGCGCCTTCGTTCAACTAAGTGCGCGCGTATCAGTTACAGACAGACTTGATTGAGTCGGTTATTATATTGATTTGTTAAAACTACGGTCCCCTCCCATAAGAACTAGTCAACTAGTATTGATTGGGTGCTTAACGCTCAGACAGTGTTAGGTTTGATTGTTCTATTGGACTTTCAAAACTACCCCGCAGCAAGCATCTCAGCGGTCGGACGACGGTCGTCAGAGACCGGCCAAAAAGGCAAAGATTGTGGATGACGTTGCTACAACTTTCGATTTTCCTATGCCGGGGAGTCCTCTCGTCAAGTCCATTCACTGGCAAGGATCAAAGGTCATATCGTCGTCTTCCATTCTGGCGGGTGACCTCGCATTAGATCAACACACGCGTCGGCAGATCGTCTGGGATCTGTACGACCACAACTTTCGCCTGGAGCTCTTGGCTCTAGACTGCTGCATTTTCCCCCGGGAATTGATGCCTGATTCAGTGGTTGGATTGAGGGACGAGATGGTGCTGGGTGTTTTTCCGGGGCAAAAAGTGATTAGCTTGCAGCTCCCCCATCGCGATGAGGGACTCGGAGCCAAAAGCTGGCGGGCCAGGTTGCCATATGTCGAAGCCTTCCGCAGCTTGCTGTCGTGGTGGCCGGGCGAAGAGGGTTCTGTGCTGAAGAAGATGGCCATCGGATCAACGGAACAGTATGTCATGGAGGTTGAGAAGTTGGCCTACCCCTTCTACTGTCGGACATTCTTTGAGTTTTTTGGCCGTGCTCCTTGCACACCCCACTGTCTGCCGCAATAGAAACTCGTACTGCCATCGTCGTTCTTTTTTGTTTTCGTAAGTTGTGTAATGTGCTGCGAAACCATACTAACATTTATTTCCTTTAGTTGATGCTTACGTTTTCTTCCTCGCTCGCCGCCGATGTTTCTTGCCGCCTTACCCGCCGTCCGCATGTATATATATATAAATGTCTCGTGGACCTGTATTTCGCCAAGTTGCCTTCAATGGCATCTCGTTATTTTTAAACGTTGTAATTGACTACGTGTACAATCGTGATAAAGCAAGTCTGCACAGCCTACGTAAATGTTTTTCTCTTTCTTTCCTTTTCCTTTTGTCCTCGAGCAATGCCTTCCGCTCCTTCGCGTGTTCGACGCCGGACAAGGCCAAATTCTGGAGTGGGGGTACCTGAGCTACCTCTACAGCCTGGGGGTCTGGTTCCTGAAAGTAGTTGGGTGGGTGCACGCCGGCCACATGGTCTTTTGGACTCTGGTTTTGGCTTGGAGGGTAGGGTCCTTGGTCCCGGTGGAGTTTTTTATCAAGTTCCAGGTGTGGTGGGTGCTGGTGTGGGTGCCTTGGATGTTCTTGATGGTGATGGTGGTGAGGGACCTGTTGATGAGGATGAAGGTGGAGAATCTGGGGATGAAGATGAGGGTGTACCTGCTGATGGGCCTGTTGCTGTTGGTGGTGAAGGAGGTCAAGGAGGTCAAGGGCAGGGTCTTGTACAGGACAAGAAGGAACAGGATCCAGTGCAAACTCAGAAGAAGCAGCGGCAATGGAGGAGATGGTCTCAGGTCATCATTCCTCAGATGCTTGGCCCTTATGTGACCTTACTTCGGGAGACTGAATCCCTTCGAAATATGTCTGCAGCCAATTCAAGAGTTCTTTGCAAGGGTTGCAGTCTTGGTGGACCTCTTGAAGTGTCATGTGTTTATTTTGATAGTATGTCTATCCTCTATTTGCCTTTCATCTTTTTCCTCATTTTTTGGATAGGAATTGAGAAGATTAAGCTTTGTACTTGTAATGAACCTGCCCTTCAGCTATTGTCTCTTGGACTCTTTCCATGTGCACCAACTCGACCCTCTCTTGCAGTGGATCTGAACATGTTGGACTTTGTACGAACACTTTCCCAGAATGCTGCACCCAACACAACTGCATGGTGTGAGACCCTAGAATCATTTCTAAGTGCACGACAATTCAAGTTGACAACTCAGGTGGGTAATATGAGATATATATTTTGTTCTCCTTTGTTTATCTTCTTCTAGGATACACTACGCAAGCGTTTTAGCAATGCTTTGCAGTGGTATGCTACATTACAGGATGTTAAAAATCTCACAATGCGTGACTTCCTGGATGACATGCGGACATATGTGGACATAGACAATTTGGGGGATCAAGGTTTGTGAAGCTCAAGTCTTTGGCAGGCTTGTCTAAGTATGGAATTATAGATGACATAGGGGATGGGTTGACTGCTGATTCTGCTGTGCAGGGTCATGAGCATGCAGGTTAGTATCTCTTTGAAATAACTGCATTCTTTCAATTTATTTATATGAAAGATCCTGGAGATGAGTCATCTGCAAATGATAGTCAGTATATTGTCTTTCAATTATTTATATACCTTTGACTAATGGAATGCAGATGAGGCTGTACTTGATCGACCAAGTGAATACTTGAGAGAAAGGTGCCCTCTTTGCTTTGGTGGATCTAACTGGCATCAACCAGAGGAGGTGTATTTATTTTTTGTTCTGAAATCAAGTTGATATATTATTAATATATAGTGCTGATGCCATTGTGTGTCTGGATGCCTGTTTCACTCAAAAGCGAAGAAAGAGCCAGGGGAATGCATGGACTGCTCCTCGTGCACATCCTGAAACTGTTTTTGTCCCTGAAATGGATGTGGCTGATATGGAGGCCACAGTAGAGGAAGCACGACCTTCTCGCAAAAGGAAACCTTCAGCAGATAAGGATTATGAATCTGGCATGAAGGTCCCTTCTGCAGTCTTGGATCAGTGCCATGAATCATTTATTGCTGCTGATTCTAGCCGTGTCAAAGCAAGCACACAGTTCTTTGCTGACACAGGGTTTATGGGTCTTTTATGCCGCCATGATCGGGTTCTCTGGCTTGTTAATATGACCTCTGGAGGTGAAAAGCAGTACTATGCACTTTGCCTGCTGAAGAAACTCTTTGAACATCTTCCTCCATCTATGAGAGTCGGTGTATTATATGATATTGGCTGTCAACTCCACTGTAGCTGTCTGAAGTACAGCTTTCTTGATCATGTTATGGACTGGATAACCTTTGGAATATCTGTCTTTCATGCATATGGTCACCAATGGCCCTGTCAAATTATATATCACCCACGCAAGTGTGTTGGGTTTGGCTTAACAGATGGTGAAGGATGTGAATGATTTTGGAGTTCTATCAAGTCTTTGATCCCATCTCTGCGTGTGTCTGGATTTTATACACGCCTTTATGCCATCGATACTAAGATCAAACATGTGGATCAAATATTACTTTTGGGCATGGGTAAATGGCTTCGACGGAAGTGGATTGCAACTATGGACAGAAAGGCAGAGGCAATGGAGACATTAGATGCTATTTTGGAAAATGGCATCACTGAAGACATCATACGGGCTGAGTGGGATGCACAAGTTGAACAGCAAACACAGCCTTTGGCTCGCCAGTCTAAAAATCTGGCAGATAAGGAAATACATGCCATTTTGGTCATACAAGAACAGCTTGATGGTTATACCAAGGAACAAGCCACATATCAGGATATGCTCAATTCTGGACAATATGATTTGGGATGGACTGTTGTTGAGGTGGAAGCACATCTAAATGACTTGCAGGCCCAGATAAAGAAGGCTTTCAAGGCAATTCAAAATGCAAAGACAAAACTCTCAGTGGATGACAAGGCAAATCTGAAAAGGCTGGCAACAAGTTTTTGCGAACTCGGATGAATGCTCTGGCTTTGAAGCAGCGAATTCAACAGCGACTTTGCCAACGCAAATTTGAACTCAACAGCCTGGAGAGATCATATCGTAAAACTGTCAACAGGCTCAAGTTGGAGAAGCATGCTCAGCAACAGTTGAAACGAAAGGAACCAGGTATCCAGCTTCTTGTAAAGAAATACAACAAACTTTGTGAAGAGCTGGTGAAGCAAATCAAGACCAAAGCTGCCCCAAAGGGTGCTACTGTTCCCATACCTATTGATTCCAACAAGTTATTTGATCTGGATGTTGATGATATCTGGCAGGATGTTGGGTTGACAGATGATAATGACAATTTTGACATTATACCTGGTTGGCTGGGGAATGATGATATCCGAGCTGGCATTAAGGCACAACTGGAGCTTGATCGATGTATAGAGGAGGAAAGACACCTACAGAAAGAAAGGGTCTCAATGCAACAATGGTTTTTGGAGGAATGGAGAACCATGGAGGTCGCCTTTCAGTCAACAAGCAATATAGATATCATCTATTTGCTTCAGCTCCACAAAAATCACTTGTTGCAGTTGTGTCTGGCCTGGCAACCAATAGTTCGCATAATTCCTTGCACTTTGTTGGATTCCTGGGGACCAGAGGATGAAGAGTTATTGCATGCAAAGAACTTTGCAGTGACAGAACAAGTATTGCACAAAAAGGATGAAGAACATTATGTAGAATTATCAGATCAAGAGTTTGATAGTGATGTTGCATCACTGTTGGATGTCTTGGAGGAAACCTTTATTTAGATATTTGACTGAAAGTCTATATATTATGATTACTGTAAAAACATTTGGTAAAACATAATGTGGACCTTATTTGAATGTTTTTCAATATATTTTTTAGTCACAGAATATTTTGGTTGAAATATAAGTGAGCTTTCTTTTTTTTTTTTTTTTTTTTTTTTTTAAAAATCAGCAATTTATATACCGGTGCGCGATAGCAGTCCGGTCGCAAAAATACACACGATTGTAACTACGAGTGTCCGTTTGAAGCCCTACTAAGCCGAAACTATAAGTGAGCTTTCCACCACAAACAATATAGTGAATGAATGGAGTTAAATGCACTTTGCAGTACAAGTGATTTAATAAATGTCTGATTATGGTATTGAATACAGAGATGCTATATTGAACTCAAATGGAAAATATCAATCAAACTAAACTGAAAATATTTTGATTATATTCACAAACTGTAAAACATTTTTAGAAATATATTATGAGAACTTGTTTCAAAAAATAATTTTCAACTGGTTACTAGTTAAGTACTTGGAAACATTTTCAAAAACATTTTGAACAGCTGGTCAAGAATATTTTGCAGTCACACTATAAGACAAAATATTTTTTTTCCTCCTTTGTCTGAAGTTAAGATCTATGAATCTAGATGGTCAACTGCCTTGTTATTGAACACATTTCAGATTTTGATTTTGAGTGCACATGTGTCATGTCAAAATCAGAGAGGAGACAAGCCAAGTGTACTGATGATTTTTGATTTTGAGTGCACATATGTCATGTCAAAATCAGAGAGGAGTAGGGATTGGCACGGGTAACCCTGGGGTATTCCAGGGCTACCCGTACCCTTACCCCCGCAAACCCGTACCCGCACTCAAGGGTACGGGTTTTTCGTGGGTACGGGTATGGGTTGAGCGCAGGTACGGGTTTTTGCGGGTACTGGTACGGGTCAGTGGGTACAGATCGAGGCAGGTAGAGTGGGTGGAGCCAATGTTTCGTCACAATTACTGGTACTTTAGCGGCTACATGCTATTTTATGTAGTTCTATGTACGGAAAACATTGTAAACTAAATTATTAGAGTACTAAATATATTTACTCACCATCTTTGAGCTACTATAACCTCGCTTATGACCTATTCCATCCTATTTTATGAACCAAATCTTACCGGAGGCATTTTAAAAAATTCCTCTGCTAACGAAACCTTCGCTTGGAACATCCAATAGGCGCCGAGTTGAACTCGGCCTAACCCGCCAACCCGTGTCGGGGGTACAGGTTTTTGGAGGGTACAAAATTGCCTACCTGTACCCGTACCCCAGCAAAACCCGCACCTGAACCCGCGCAGGTCGCTGTACCCGTGCCGATCCCTAAAGAGGAGACAAGCCAAGTGTACTGATGGTCAACCGTGTCATTGAATACATTTTGGGAGATTTTTGATTTTGAGTGCACATATGTCATGTCAAAATCAGAGAGGAGACAAGCCAAGTGTACTGATGGTCAACTTCCTTGTTCTTGAAATATAAATAAACTATGTGAGTAAACACATACATGTAGATGCATGCATGTAAACACATGCAAGGTAAACCAATACAGGTGCAGGTATACCAATATAGACTATAGATAGAAGGATACTGTACAGGTAGAAAAATTGAATTTTGATTTTGAAAATGTATGTATTATTGCACTATTTTTAGGCTGTATACTGCTTAGAATACCCTTGAAAAATATAGCCCATTGATATATATTTTACCCCAAAAAATGTATCTGATGCGTGGGAAAATTCCCCAGAAAAAGGTACAGAAGCGTGGGAAAATTCACCTGAAAATTTAGGACCCAGGACACCCTATATTATTTATGGATCAAAATATATTTGGAAATATGTCTTGAAGATTGGAAAATGTTTTGATTTTTGACAGGGGGGTCATTCAAAAACATTTGTATAGAATATGTTTTGAAAAACCTTTTCAAAGCATATTATTTTGTATATAACATTTTGGACTACCTATTAGGTATGGTAAATAATAAAGATTTACCATACCTAATAGGTAGTCCAAAACGGGATCCTGAAGTGGTAGTTGAGCCTTTAACAGATCCACCAACATGATCAAGGTCTTTAATCAATTGAAAACAAAGTTTTTCTTCATCAGATTCAGGTTTGACTCATTCACCTTCTTCCATTCTTTTTATCAAATTGGTAAGAACTCCAACATCAACTTCCATTAGTCTTTTGGAAATATTATCAAACTTGGGTTTATTTGCCAATAAATCTCCAGCTGTTGTGCTTTCTTTGATCTGCTCATGATTGAATGCAATAAGTGGAAAATGTGGATCAGTTTGAAATCTTTTGTCATAATACATAAGCAGATGTCTTTTATGTGCCAAGTCTGAAATATGATTTTTTTGAAGTTTGTTTCCAATTCCACCAAGTCCATAAGGAAACAACCAAGGCATCATCTGAGGAAAAAGTTGTGGATTATTATAAATTGATTGTGGATTTTTTTCATGTCCAACTGCTAAAATTTTTTATTATCAGTCAAATGTTTAAGTGCAATGACTTTTAAAGCTTTAAGACTTTTGGTTGAATATTCTTCTCCTGTTAGACCATGTACAACAAAAGGACAAGGTCCATTTTCAGTACCAATTTCATCTTCCATATCATTGACAGCTGTAGCCTCTGGATCTTTATTGGAACTTGATTCCTTATAGTCAACTACAACTGGTGGAACATCTTCTGGATAAGCTTTGAGATTTTCATATGAAATTTCCAAGTCAAAGTAATCTTGATGATTCAATTTTAACCATTCAAGTGCAGCTGCAACCTTTTTATGACGAACTAAGAGTGGTATTCTTTCAAAATCAGCCTTGGTAGGTTGACATGGACCAGTGTAAATAAATGCCAAAACATCATCCATTTCTTCTACTGGTGGTGGAAGTATATTATAGATTTTAGGTGTTGGATTTGCAAATGAAATAGCATTGGCTCTCATTTTATGCATTCCAGATGAAACTCTAACCAAACATCTATTATGTCGAACACGAGCAACAAGTAATTGTTCAGCATAAGATAAATTCTGAAGTTGAGGTGGTACTTTTCCTAACCATTTGCCATTTGCTAATGCAAATACAGGCATTTTTCCTCTTGAAACAGATTTATGACAAGATTTACAAATGCTATTCAAGTTATGCTCAAGTACAGGACCATCAATTTCTTCAAAGCAGTCATCTGATGAATGTCTTTCAATTTGAGTTACACCTGGTTGATGTAAAAAATCAAGGTCCAAATTTAAATCAGACAATTTTAATAGGTCTGTAAGTAGTGTTATCTTTCCACAGACTGAACATCCTAATTCTTCAAACTTGTTAGGTCTGGTATCATTACAAAATTTAGAAATGATAACATGTTGAAGTTTGTCAGATAATGAAGAAGGTGGAAATTTAAATTCTGATTTTATCTGGTTCTTTTTCACTGCTGCCAAATGATCTGATTTATATTTTTCAGGATTTGAAGTTTGATTTTTTTTGACTGCTGCTAAATGGTCTTTTTTGTATTTTTCAGGATTTGACATTTGATTTTTTTTGACTGCTGCTAAATGGTCTTCTTTGTATTTTTCAGGATTTGACATCTGATTCTTTTTAACTGCTTTTAGATGATCATCCTTGTATGTTTCAAAATTTGAAAATTGATAACTTTTAACTGCTGCCAAATTTTCAGCTTTGTATTTTTCAGGATTTGACATTTGATAATTTTTAACTGCTTTTAAATTATTTGCTTTTTTCTTTTTTAGCTTTTCTGCCTGGTCAATACTTTTAAAAACACATATATATAAAGGACAAGAATGACAAATATGTAATCCAATTATAGTTTGAAATTCATGACTTTTCATTTTTGAATGAATTTTTAAACCATGGGCAGATGCAATAGTTTTTAGATGTGAAACACTTAGTTGAGATAGAATATTACTTAAAGGTATGCCAGAAATAGAAAAAATCTGAATTTTCTTTTAACTGATAATTTGTCTGATTCAAGTATATATGATTGAAATAAATATTTTTTATCAGGTTTAATTTCTGAAGAATAAGATGCAAGTTCATTATAAGTAAACTCATAGGATGGTCCACCACCAACAATTCTAACTTTGGATGTTTCAAATTCATTTATGTCTGAAAAACAAAGTATAATCTCAGATATTACATTATAAATTTTTATTTTGAAAGGATTGATAATCTTTTGGCTCATTTGGCAAAGTGGTTTCAGAACAAATTGATATATGACTCTAAATGCAAATAAATGAGGAAGAACAACAGCTCTAGAAAGCAAAAGTGGATATATAACAACAGTATGACCTGTAAGTTTACTCATTTTAGCTTTGAAGTCATGTTTATAAAGACAGTTTCTTTGAAACTTCAAATTCAATATTCGACACTGAACATAAGGCAAATCCTTTTTCAAAATTATGTCTGATATGATCAAGATAGAATGCATGAACCTTATATAGAATTCAAGTATAAAAGATGTTTGAAGCTGATGTAGTTTTTTTTGAAAATAAATTTCAATTTTTTTCCAATTAAAGTTGATTTGATTTTGAAATTGATTATGATTTTTATCACAAAAAACAACATGATCAACATCACATACTATTCCATGCAAATGCAAATACCAGTTTGAATCAATAAGATTTATGTAAGATGCCAATGTAAATGATATATTCATATCACTGTTAAATGCCAATGCCAAATGATTGCCAGAGATAGATGCCAGATCAACATAAGCTAATGCCAAAGATGATGTATTCAGATTAACATCATATGCTAATGTAGCAGATGAGACTGCAAAGTTGAATATTAGAATCAAATTGACTTATCATAAAGACTTGAACTTACTAATTATTTTGTCACAGGTATGTCCAGATTCAAAGGGGTTTACAGATAGAAGGCTATCCATTACCAAGCTTGATTCCCCAGAAGACAGTCTGACTTTTTGATTGCCAAAGGAATCATTCAGATGATCAGAAGACATGAGATCATCCAACAGTAAGACAGATTGTCCAGAAGAAATGAGATGTCTCTGATGGTCAGAAGAACAGCAGAAGTAAGAGTAAAGTGTGGCCAAAGGCCATAGCAGAAAGAACCAAGTCAGAAGATGCATGGTGATGGTAGGAAAGAAAGAGGGAATTGAAGTTGAACATGTTTATATACACAGAACTTTAGGGCAGGCTGTCCATCAGTGGCTGTGTGATCCATGGAATGATTATATAACATGAACCATCTTGTGATAAATACTGTCAACCACAAGCCTGAAATGACTATTGAAGGTGGCTATACATGGGAATGTGTGGCTATGCTAACATTGTCTATGTTTGGCACACAACTTGATCATTTGTATGAAAATTGGCCAAATAAATGCGAAAAATACCTGAAAAATAATCATTTACATTGACTGTTGATGGTATTTGGTGGCTGTGTTGACATATATGATATGTAATATGGAAAAGATGAATTTTAGTGATTTTTTGATATTATTTGTGTGGGAATTGGCCAAGAAATAGCTGAAATATACAAAAAATATTCGATTTTGGTGGCTGTGCAACGATTTTCATGGCGGTCTTTTTGGATACAATATGAAGTCTAAAAAATACGAATTTTCGTGATTTTTTGATATTATTTGAGTGGGAATTGGCCAAGTAATTGCTGAAATACATAGAAAATGCGCATTTTGGGTGGCTGTACAGATTTCTCTGTGGCTGTACATACCCTCATCTGAAAGCCCTGATTTTTCTGAATTTTTCAATATATTTTTTGTAATATTTGAGGCAGTAACAAGTGAAATACACTGAACATATCGCTTTTTGTAAGGTTAGGGTTTATCCTGTGGCTGTGAAGGGCTCCGACGCGACGGAGCCCTTCACAGCCACACAGAAAAAAAGAAAAAACAGTTTGTACACTAATGCTGGGTCAAATCTCACAAAAAATATATCGAAAAATTCAGAAAAATCAGGGCTTTAAGATGAAGGGGTGTACAGCCACATAGCACCATGTACAGCCACCTTAAATTCGTGTTTTCAGTGTATTTCAGCCATTACTTGGTCAATTCTTACTCAAATAATATCAAAAAAATCACAGAAATTCGTATTTTTTATTTTTAACCTTATTTGTACATGCACAGCCACAGAAATTGTTCACAGACACAAGTAAAGTCGGATTTTGATGTAAAAAGCAGCCAAAGTAGCATTTTAAGGCTGCTATGCAGAGGATAGTGTGGCTGTGCAATGCTAGGCGTTATTTTATAGAAAAAATGTGAATTTTAGCGATTTTTTTGATATCATTTGAGTCAGATTTGGCCAAGTAATGGCTGAAATACAGTGAAAATGCGAATTTGATGTGGCTGTACAGTGTATTGGGCAGCTATATATACCACCATCTTGAAGCCCAGATTTTTCCAAGTTTTTTTGATATAATTTTTGTAAAATTTGGTTCACTAACAAGCAAGATACTTAGAATTTAATTTTCTGTGTGGCAGTGCAGGAGTACTGACAAGTTGGTGCTCCTGCACTGCCACCAAAAACAAAAAAGTGTTCAGATTATCATAAAATGTGTTTTCTGATTGATGAATGTTCCAATGTGGCTGTACAGTCTTCTTGTAGCTGGAGGCCTTTCAGATGGTAGCATGTGGTGGTGCAAAATTTAGTAAATTTCCCACGAATTTTACTAAATTTGCTATGCTGGTCATTGCTCAACCAGTGTATGTATACACAGTCACAAAGAAATAGTTTCAGAAACACATTTTATGGTAATCTGAACACATTTTTGTTTTTGGTGGCAGTGCAGGAGCACCAACTTGTCAGTACTCCTGCACTGCCACACAGAAAATTAAATTCTAAGTATCTTGCTTGTTAGTGAACCAAATTTTACAAAAATTATATCAAAAAACTTGGAAAAATCTGGGCTTCAAGATGGTGGTATATATAGCTGCCCAATACACTGTACAGCCACATCAAATTCGCATTTTCACTGTATTTCAGCCATTACTTGGCCAAATCTGACTCAAATGATATCAAAAAAATCGCTAAAATTCACATTTTTTCTATAAAATAACGCCTAGCATTGCACAGCCACACTATCCTCTGCATAGCAGCCTTAAAATGCTACTTTGGCTGCTTTTTACATCAAAATCCGACTTTACTTGTGTCTGTGAACAATTTCTGTGGCTGTGCATGTACAAATAAGGTTAAAAATAAAAAATACGAATTTCTGTGATTTTTTCAAGGGGTCACCGATAAAAAAGTTCGTGGCACCTACCCTAAAAACTTAGCTGTCAGGACCCCAGAAACCATCACCACCACCACCACCCAACTAAGCGAGACCGCCACTAGGCCACGCAAAGTAACCAACTCCTGACGACAAGTTGGTGGTACCTATGTACATTAACTATGATCTATTTACATTAGAAGCAAACTATATACATTAAAACAGATTATATGGCTATAGAATTCCGAGTCATTACTACAATCATGCACAGTGAAGATGAAACACGAAGGCGTTTTAAGTCTAGACAGAAAACGACAAAATGCAAGAACTCAATTCTCGCGCGGTTTTTTTGTCATCGCAGCTTCCAGTGGCGCCGCTTCAGCTTTGCGTTTTCGAGGCCGTGGCTTTGGCCGCGAAACAGCAGTACTACTACTACTGGAGGATGTAGGTTGGTGTGTCACAGGGTTTGGAGATTGGGGCGGAGGGGCTGTTGTCGATTCCGTGATCAAGTCCTTGGAGCGGATGCCAATTGCAGTGAGTTCGTCGTGACCAATTTGCATGTTCAGCGCCATACTGTCAGGGATATTAACCCCAGTTTCAGACTCGCAGTTCCAATGACTGGGGTGAATAGCCTGGATGTGCATTGGCATCATGTACTTCCATACGACGGGGTACTGTTTTGTGTTGCGTATTTGCGTCACGGGGCAGAGTTCGCAGAAAATGGGTACGTTTGTAGATGGGGTATTCTTAGAGAACTTCTTCGCGTGCCCATAGCTGAAAGCATGAAAACGAGGGCAGGTCGATGTCGCTTTGATTGTCTTGCCATTTTTTGTAAGCCCTACAGTGCACGCTGAACCTAGGCGACCACAGAAGCCGCAGGATTGAGTGTCAATGCTTGGCTGCTCATACCAAAGTTAGTCATGAAAAACTCAATTTAAGGCAAGAACCCACCCCAGTATGCACACCAGGATCTGCAATGTCATTAAGGGCCCGAAGTATGTGGATGCCTACATGGGCGCGCGAATCGTCGGGCTCTAGTGTCGCATTACATTGAAAGCACTTCATCTTTCCGACGTGGGCCTTCTTCTCCGCGAGCATGCGAGTTGCTCCATCAAGCACAAAATGAAGCGATCCTATAATGGAAGTATTAGAAAATAAGCAAAGAGGAAAGAACCAGCAAGACAAACCTTTAGAAGGGTCGTTATATGGGAAAGACGTGCTTGGTGGGTACTTCAAAAGGCTGCCCAACACTGACGCAGGATCCAATGTCTCGTAAAGGGCTGCAACAATCTCCTTCAAGTTCCCGTCTGCAACAGTCCATGTATGTGTATACTTCTTAGCCACAGCCTGATTCTGAGTTGCAATAAAAGTCGAAGAGGCCTCGATGTCAGGATTAAGAGCATGAACAAAGGCACCTGGAATCCGAACCAGGAGGGCTTTCCGTGTGGTCGCACTGTTTCCTGCGAGAGCAGTTACGTCCTGTGTTTTTCGAGGAGCTTCAAACTTCGCGTAGTCACCAGTCCAGTACCATTTGAAGGAAGGAGACTCTGACTCGGAGTTGCCAGTGGTTGACGAGCTTGAAGGCGAGGTCTGCGAAATGCGGCACATCCTGAGAGGTTGTCCGGTGATGACATAAGTTGACTCTTGTGTTCCAAGTTCGTCCACATCCACTTCGTTAAATCGTTTGCGAGCCTTCTCAATGCTGATAACTTTGATAATCACCAGCGCGACTGTTTTTTCTTGGCGCACAAGGCCGACCGCAATATCTCCAACAGAAAGACAGTTCTCACTACCGATGTTTTCTTCGCCGAGTGTTGTTTGTGGTTTGCGACCATCTTTGGTATAGCAGCGGACACAAAGGAGGTGACCAACGGCTAGATACTTCAGCTTGGAGTTGAATACGGTATTAAGAATTGTGGCCTTGTGAAGCTGATGCTTGGAGCCATCATCGTGAATGTATTCGATGCAGTCGTCACTCTTTTCTGGCGCATTGTCATCGTTTTCCACATCTATCTCTCCAATCAAGTCTTCAAACTCAACAGTGTCTTCGTCCTCGTATTCTCCTTCCCATTCAGTTTCATCATCATTGATCGGTACTTTGTTGCTTGATGTGTCACTTGCTAATCTTTGGAGAATTTCACTTTCTGCTTGGCCTTCAGTTGTTGTTATCCCAGTTTCAGGCTCCTGGTTGTCCTCGTCCTCATCAGCAGGTGTATCAGCAGGTGTGCGATTACGCTCAGCAGTAAGCGTTGCAACCGTGTCTGGTTCTTCACTCTCATCAATAACTGATCGATCCATTTCACAGGAGACACCTGGGTATGTCCCGTCACCCTTGGGTCGAAGAAAGTCGATTGCTTTATTGAGAAGAATGCTACGAGAGTCAAAGGTGATAGCATTTTCTTGCAGAATTTCTGTTGCTAGTGTTCGGCCTGATTTCCATGCTGCCGACAGGTTAACTCGTTCAACACAAAGATCTCCTGTAAAGAATGAAGGATTGACATGATCTTCGCCTTCACTCCCCGACCACGATCTTCGAATATGACCCTGATTCCAGCTTGGGTTACGGTTCAGAATTTGGACTGTATCAGCTGCGCCAGACAGTCGATCTGCAAGCTGCAGCATGTCAAAGTTGGAGTCATGGGATGCTGTTCGTGCCTCAGCAAACATCTCCTCGAGACGGTCACTGCCAATTTGATAAACATAAAAATTCTTGCTAGCATCCAGGAGCTTCTGTCGTGCGACACAAAAATATACGCATTTCACGAGAGCTTGAAGGTCACCATAGAGCTGGTTTGAAATGAATGATGATCCATGTAGGGTGTAGAGTGCGAAGCATAAATGTGCAAATTTGGAAAGGATGGTGAGTTGCCGCGAGAGCGAGAGTGTTGGCTCAGTAAAAGCTTGTAGGAAGCTCATCCAGAGTTCACCGATAATTCTCAGAGCTCGTTGAGAACTCTGCTCTGTAGGATTTGAGTGTAGTGGCATCTTCCCTAATTCTGCGATAGCACAGATAAGCCTAACAGCACGGGGGACATTCTGATGATCAGCTGGATCGATGAGCAGCTCTGTACTATCTCTTGTTTGTCCAGGTAGTGATTGGATCCAGTATGTTAAGAATGGTCTGTGGATTATTGTTTCGTCAACCACCATGCTGTCCACACTCCTCATCAAGGTGCCTATTCCTGATTAAATATTGAACACATTATTTTCATTGGTCAATTTTGAGAACAACGGCAGGACATACGTTTTGTCAAGTGCTTTGGGTCTGGACCCATCACGATTTCATCTTTCCCACACTGTAAATTGAGACCGTCAAGATCCCCGAGCAATGCAAACATTTGCCCTCGTTTGTCCAGCTCCTCCACCATCAAGACCAGGTAAAGTGCACCACGGAATGTTGAATCTCCATCTGTTGACACGCAGAAAAGCTTTCCTTCTTCCTCTGCAGCATGGACATCCCATTGCTCAAGCAGCAGCTCCAGGTTTCGTGAAAAGCCATCACTCTTCTCTGCCTTGCACCCACCTGCAACCATTAACGGTGTCCCATGGTAATTCGTTTGGCGAAAAGCTGCTACCGCTGCAACCAGTGCTTCTCGAGCATAATGTATAGTAGGCTCAGGCCCATGGACTGCATCAACAACCTTCATGATTGTCGGTATGTCTGTCATTGTCAACTCGGCTTCCTCTGTATGCTCACGACATAGCCCAACAATTGAATTAGATGACCGCAGCCACCGTGGTCGCTGGCAAACATGAACCCCATCTATCATCAAGACATGCCCGCACTTTGAGCTTGGAGTTATTGGTGCAGAAGGAGTCGGAGGACCTGAATGGGCGAAGAAGGATTTGACATTTGCTGCAATTTCTGATCGGGTCGGCTGCGAGATACTGGGTATAACATGTGGTATGTTCCTATGTCGTCAAACAGATGTATAAGATGGTAAGCCCATTGCTTTTGTAAAGATGTAAAGCCCTTTCCGACCTCCTAGCCGTCGTGCAATTGTCGCCAGGTCAAGATCCACATCGGTATACCCTCTTGCTTGGTACAGGCTTTGTACCGCAAGCTCAACTCGTCAGAGAACCTCCCGTGCACTTGCTCCATGCTTCAACGCTTGGTTTATGAGCTGCTTAACTCTCTTCACATCCTTGGTTGCCAGTGCTATCAATAATCTTTTATGATCACTTAAATTGGTGGTAACTCGAATGAGTTTCCGTGACTCATTGCGCACCTGAGAGACAAGGTATTCAGTCAAAATTATCATGGCATAACTGAAGCTCACAAACTTCTTGACGCCCCTTCTTTAGCATTGCCTGGCTTTCTCTTAGTCCTTTGGCCAGCTGCTGGTGGTTTAAGAAAGAATATGGTGTGTGCTGTGCTGCTGAGTGAGCACGGTCTTTGAGTTTCTTCATGGTGCGACCATTGTGAATTCCTTGGCATGGTCCACAAGCTTTGGCAAAACCGTAAAGATTACCTGTACAGGATTTAGAACGCAACCATAACTCGCGACCTTCTTTTTCAAAGCGTGTCGGATAGAAATTAACATCTTGCATGTCATTGTTATGGGTTTGCCATGGGTAAGTCGTGAAAATTGATCCCGACTCCCAGTTTAACTGTATGCCAGGGCAGGATGCGTTGCAATGGTCCTCTGGTACACTTTCTGATGTGGTTTCAGGCACGATTGCTTCTGGAGGAAGCGATGAAAACCGGTGCACTGGCGATTGATACGGAGAAAAATCGAATGAATTTCCGTAATTGATGATATTGCCCTCGGAGGCGTTTTGTCAATGAGAAATAGGGCTGGTCATTGGGTAAGTTGGTTGCTCTGACTGGGCACGCAAGGCTAATTGAGAGTTCTGCATGGTAGGAAAGTGAGCCGAGGCCATAGCAGCATGCTGTTCAGCGCGTTGCTCTTCTCGTCGTGCCTTCCCTATTCGCACTTTGCAAGCCTTTGAATCTCGGTGCACTTGGAATGCATGGTCAGACTTTGTTGTGACCTGTACAACCTTTCCGCAGAGATCACACTCCTTTGTATGAGTGTTAGTCACTGCCGTGGCGGTCGTGTTATGAAATGCTGACAGGTCAACTTCCATGTCAGAGTCATCCCACCAGCTGGGATTCTGGTTGTAGGTAGCATCCAAGTCATCTTCAATGTCATTAAAAGATTGTCCTATAATTAGAAAACTTTTGTCGTGTGCTGGCATTAGTAGGTCATCCTCGAAGTCAGAACTTGGGTAATCAGTGAAGTCATCATCAAAAGCAGGTCGTGATAGTTGAGAGAGACGGTCGTTATAGCTCAGGAAAGGACTGGAAGGGTAGTGAAGATCTCGGTCACTGTCACTTCAGTCACCCACTGAACAGAACCACTTAGGTTGATTAATTTCTGATAGGAAATACAAACTAAAGGTAGCCCAGAAACATTTTTTTGAAACATTTTTCAGCCAGATATTGTTTTTTCTTTCAAAACATTTTCATCATTATAGAAATATATTTTTCAAATGTCAAGAATGTTTTCATAATAAAATATTTTCTAGATCAATATGAAAAATTTTGTGTGACGGATGAGAAAGTTTTGTTATACTGAAAAATTCTTCAAAATGCAAAATATATTTGTTGGTGTAGGGGTGTCAGGGGTCCTTGTATCTTGAAAAATTTCCAGGATATTCTTGCTCAGATATGTATATACATATGCAGGACCACTTCAGTGGCCTCCAACTTCATGCCTGTTAGGTTGGTTAATTAGGAGGTCAAAAGCCTACTGTATGGTATATATGGGGTATTACCAAGAATCTCAGATCAATGTAATAGATCAATATTCAAGTTCAAAGAAGCAAACTACTATATTAAATAATATATTTTTTCCAGTAAACACTTTACTGCATTTGGTTAGTGCTTTACACACTGTATATATAATTTAGATTTTTTTTTTTTTTTTTTTTTTTTTTTTTTTTCATTTTTGGAACTTAGCCAATGTTCAGATATCAATTTACTTTTAGATAGCAATTCAAGTCTATATTTTAATTTTAATTTACTGATTATATAAGCAAATATTAATTAATTAATTGTCAATTTAATATGCAATATAAATGCTAAGTTATGTTGTCAGACTATACAGTAAAATAAAATGTCAAAATATATACAAAAAATATAATCTATTTTTTAAACTTTAACTGTATTCTAATTATAGATAAAGTTTATTTTTAGAATTATTTCTATTTTTAAACATAGACCCTGAATTCTATTTTTAGAAAGTCCACTTAATTTTCAATTGAACTCTTTTAGGCTCTTTCCATTTTTGGAAATATTTCCATTTATAGAAAGTTTCCTTTTATGGATAATTTCCTTTTATAGAAATATAACTAATTTTTACTTTGATGTCTAAATTTGGTTTTGACACTTAGTTCTATTTTTAGATCCAAACTATTTTTAGAACAGCTGTCTGTTTTTGGAAAACTACTTGCCAAATCAAGAAATTACAGTTAATTATTCTCTAGCTTACCCAAATGTCGTCCGTTTTCAATGAAAAAAATTGTATAATTCTTATCTAATTTAAGGCTATTTTACCACATAGTAAACATTACCCAAATAGCAAATACTAGTAAACACATAGACAATCAATAATATTTTGGCATTTGCTTTTAACATTAGTATATTACAGTACAAGCATACAACTCATTGCTACACACTGGGCAGTTTATTGGGTAATCTTATTTATCATCAGAAACCGTTTTCTTCTAATGTTTTTGATAGTCAACTACTTGTAAAGCTATTAGTCTCAGAGACCATGCAGTCTTTTGATTTTGATAAGATGACATAGCAGGCATAGTGTTTAATAAAAAGACCATAATATTACAGAGAGCAGAATCAAATTTGAATTAAACAGAAAGTAGTCCATAATGTGCCAGCCATGTGTTGTTACTTTGACTATGGGATATGACCATGGAGGGTGTTACAGTTCAACTGCACCAGACATTCTGAGAAAAAAAAAGAGCCCTATTATTTTAATAATTTCAAAGTTTAGTTTAGTAAGTAATAAACAAAATAATTGACTACCTTAAAAAGGATCTAAAGAGAAAAGAATGTAAATCTTAATAGCTAAAGTAAAAGCTGATACAATGACTGGATTAGTAGCTACTTCACCTGATATATCGGCTGTAAACCCAGCTACTAACCTGGTCATTGCATCAGGCACTACATCTACCGCAATGCCAACCTTGTCTCCAATACCTCTAGATGCAAGCTCTCTCTACATTCTGCCACACTGACGCATACTATGATAGCTTATAGCCTGGTTTGTAAGCATCCAATTTCTATCTGTGCTCCATCTGTGTAAGGAGAACTCCGTTCCGGCCCCTTACTCCGGACAATAATTGTTTAAATGTTTACTAGTATTTGCTATTTGGGTAATGTTTACTATGTGGTAAAATAGCCTTAAATTAGATAAGAATTATACAATTTTTTTCATTGAAAACGGACGACATTTGGGTAAGCTAGAGAATAATTAACTGTAATTTCTTGATTTGGCAAGTAGTTTTCCAAAAACAGACAGCTGTTCTAAAAATAGTTTGGATCTAAAAATAGAACTAAGTGTCAAAACCAAATTTAGACATCAAAGTAAAAATTAGTTATATTTCTATAAAAGGAAATTATCCATAAAAGGAAACTTTCTATAAATGGAAATATTTCCAAAAATGGAAAGAGCCTAAAAGAGTTCAATTGAAAATTAAGTGGACTTTCTAAAAATAGAATTCAGGGTCTATGTTTAAAAATAGAAATAATTCTAAAAATAAACTTTATCTATAATTAGAATACAGTTAAAGTTTAAAAAATAGATTATATTTTTTGTATATATTTTGACATTTTATTTTACTGTATAGTCTGACAACATAACTTAGCATTTATATTGCATATTAAATTGACAATTAATTAATTAATATTTGCTTATATAATCAGTAAATTAAAATTAAAATATAGACTTGAATTGCTATCTAAAAGTAAATTGATATCTGAACATTGGCTAAGTTCCAAAAATGAAAAAAAAAAAAAAAAAAAAAAAAAAAAAAAAATCTAAATTATATATACAGTGTGTAAAGCACTAACCAAATGCAGTAAAGTGTTTACTGGAAAAATATATTATTTAAATATAGTAGTTTGCTTCTTTGAACTTGAATATTGATCTATTACATTGATCTGAGATTCTTGGTAATACCCCATATATACCATACAGTAGGCTTTTGACCTCCTAATTAACCAACCTAACAGGCATGAAGTTGGAGGCCACTGAAGTGGTCCTGCATATGTATATACATATCTGAGCAAGAATATCCTGGAAATTTTTCAAGATACAAGGACCCCTGACACCCCTACACCAACAAATATATTTTGCATTTTGAAGAATTTTTCAGTATAACAAAACTTTCTCATCCGTCACACAAAATTTTTCATATTGATCTAGAAAATATTTTATTATGAAAACATTCTTGACATTTGAAAAATATATTTCTATAATGATGAAAATGTTTTGAAAGAAAAAACAATATCTGGCTGAAAAATGTTTCAAAAAAATGTTTCTGGGCTACCTTTAGTTTGTATTTCCTATCAGAAATTAATCAACCTAAGTGGTTCTGTTCAGTGGGTGACTGAAGTGTCACTGTCACCCATGCTGCCCAGCAGCGACAGAATATAATTCTATGAAGTTCACCCCACTGCCAGTGGAATTTGCAGTCGCGTCAAGTTGTTTGTAACTGTGGACGTGTTTGATTGCCTAAGCTGATCTCTTACTTTTGCTGAAAACATCATATCTTCATTTCTATTCAGTGAACAGTGCTCTAGAGTTACAAAAAGTAGATATCACTGCCGCGGCTGGACTGTTTTGACGGGGGTGCAAAATTCAATGCACGTTGTTTGAATTTTGACATCAATTTTTCGAATGGCAAAATCCAATCAATGCTTTACAATTTCCCTGTGGCAAAATCCAGGCAGGATTCTCAATTTAGATTATATTTTACCCATGGCAAAAGTCAAGAATTCCCTCCTATTTTTCCAACGGGAAAATCTAACCAAAACTTTCAATTTTACCAGAATTTTGCTGGGTCTCTAGATGATATATTTCCACTTAGGCAAAAGAGTGGAGAAACGTTGTGTTTTGTTCACATTTTGCTTTCCAGCAAAATTCTAAATCTAGGATGTGATGAAAATGATTCATTTTGCCGAGTCATTCTCCGTGTGTTTTGCTCTCGGCAGAATGTCCGCTCTTGCTCACATTTTGCGGAAAGAAAAATGTCACGGCAAAATTGTTCGTGCGCTGAGCGAGGCGCAGACCACTCGCCGAGCGTGTTGGCCGTCGCTGAGCACCTGAGTGACAGAATAATACCTCAAGTTAAAAAATGACCTCGAATCCTTTTCTCGGTCGTGTTGCAAGCGTAGTAGTACACAATTCATGTCATAAAGGTATCTACATTTATTCTATTAGCGACTCGCTCAGGTTGGGGCAACTCTCGCTCTTGACGCAGCCAACAGCGAATCTGCACCCATATTCGCGCCATTGACTCTGAGGCTCGACCTAGTACACCGGGTTAGGGTTCACGGGAACGATAGCGTACATATCCTCCTTCTACCCTAATGGGTTGGCCCTCCGCGCTACCCCTCTTCGTCGAGCTCACCACCTGCACCCAGATTCCACCACACCTCCAACCCCAACTCCAGCTCTTGCCCGAGGTGCCGAATGAATGAGCAAGCGAGCTTGCAACACGGAGAACCAACAATGGTGATGACTATTGGATGTAGTCGAATTCGCCGTCGTGAGTCGCGGGTATCGTGGGCGGAGGCAGGGCACCCCGACGATTCGAAGCCGAGTTGGGAGGGGCAGGCAAAGACGAGGGGAACAGGCGAGCTGGAGAAGAGGTAATAGCCACCGCCTGCCCTGCAACTCCCCTCCTCCTCCTCTTCGAGCCTCCCCCGTCCGCCTGCCCAGCAAATCTCCTCGTCGAGCTTCACACTCGTCCTGTCGCCTGCGAGCCGACTCCCTGGTCCTCCCTACCTCGGCACGGAGACGACGATGATGACTGGGAACGACGATCATTTGACGGGGGGTGTGTCAGCCGGGTAAGCCTTCCTCCTTTTTTCCTCCTCTCCTTCTAATTGGGTACTTGAACGGGGCCGTATGACTGACACCCGCCCGCCGCGCCGCCCTCCTTTTAAACTGCCCCGTACCCGCATTCCCCCAGCCTCAAATCCCGCTTCACCTCCAGAACGAAACGAACGAATGTGCCAGCGATGTTGAAGAGATACAACGACGGCGCTGACCACTCGAAGTAATCGAGGTCGACGAGGGCGACGAGGGCGACGTTGGACAAGCTTCAGTAGATTCAGAAGCGGCCATTAACGAACAGGAAGGGGAGGGGCGTTAAGCCATGCTTCGTCGGTTGGGATTCGTAGTCCGGAGCTGGTGGGGAAGGAGCTACAGAACTCCCGGTGATGATGCACGCTGTGGACGAAGCTGGTGGAGGAGGTTCGCATGCCTGAGCGTTCAGCGCCGGTGACAGCAGCGACAGGTTCGTGAATGAATGCAAAGGCGACGTGCCAGTAGAGAGGAGGAAGGTGAGAAGGGAAGGACGACGAAGGCAAAAGGGGGACACGAGTTGTGGGGGTTGACGGGTGTGACGTGGTCGTTGTTGATGATGACACGGACGGTCCCATGAGCAACGTCGACGCCAGCAGAGCCGGGGGGGACATGCTCATGGTCTCCTTTAATTTTTGTTTGTGTTCGTGTTGAGATAGGTGGAGATTATTGTAGACTAGAAATTAAATTTTATCAGTCAAATTCCCGCTCCTCCCATTGCAGACAAAAATTAGAACATACCCTGATTTTCCTCAATACGAATACCCAGACCTACTCCCGTAGCAGCAGCACTCCCAAGCCGACGATCAAGCTCGCTCCCGCCCACACCGCCCGTCTCAGTCCCAGACCCCGGTAGCGGACTCAAGCCAGCCTGGCCCGAATTCCCGCCGTGAGCGCCTCCGGCCCTCGGTGCATCCACTTGTTTTGCATCTTCAGCTGCATCTTATCTTTTTCCTCGACGCCCACGACGACTTCTGGTGCTTTAGTACCATTTTCGGTGCTGCCCCCACCTCCCATCTGGTGGATTAGGCAGTCGGGGTGACTGGCGTCCTTGGTGGTCCTGCACGACCAACGACAGCGACGAGCGCAAAGAGGAGTGGGAATTTGGGCCGGGGGATGAAGATGCTGGGGGGTCGTGTGCTGTAGAACAATTTGCTGCAGTTAGTTTGACGTTTAGATAGAGAGAAATACAAAATAAAACGATGACAATGATGAACAAAAGAAAAGGAAGAAAAAACATGCCTCTGACAAAATCCGACTGCCCTCTTGGGTCCTCAACCCCATCCAGCATCTCAACGTCCTCATCCTCCTCTACGATTCTCCTCTACCCCCATCTGCACCTTCGCACTTGCAGGGATAGGGGTCGGCGACGCCGAGAACAACATACATGGGTCGGGGATGTCTTCGAAAACGACCTGCCTGGTCCTGGACTTGTGCGAGTGGGAATAGCGAAGATAGAGACATTGGTGCCGGTGCGGATATGCGTTGCAAGCGCCGGCTGGGTTGCGATGATTGCTGCGACGTTGACCAATGGTCTAAACGTCGACAGTCGACGAGTCATCACATTGTACCTGAATTATAGTTAGTGTAAAATGTAAAGATTAAGAAAGAAAAATACTCACCAACGCTGTTCCAGGCCCCCATCAAGTCGGATTGGGTGAGGATGAGCGTTGACACGCTGACGAGGTGAGAGGCAGAGGGACGTTGAGGAAGCTCGAGGAAGTGTCATGCCAGTGAACTCCTTCGGCGCGACAGACCGGCGATCACGTGAATTCCCAATTGGGACGGCAAGGCCTCACTCCCTTTAGTTTTTTTTTGAGTACGTCTTATGCCAGTAAATCTGCTCATGTTTGATCTTAACCATTGGTGTATTACAGATCCCGAATGCAGTGAGTGTGCGTTTAACATGTTGCATACGACCATTACAAGTTCCAAGACGCAGTCCCCGACACATCTCGTCCTCGTGCTATCAGCCAATTGTCGTACTTTATTTTCCGGCGAATCCTATCGTGCTTCCACCCAACAGTTTCCGTTTTATGTAAGAAGACCGTGCAATTTAGAAAGGTAGTTGGCTTGGTTGAAAGTCAAGGCTCATCGATCTGACCATATGCATGTCCATCATTGCAGGGGCCATTGAAACCGAAGCTTGGGGGAGGCGTACCCGGTCGAAACGCTGCTCTCGAGAAAGGTACGGTTTCTTCGTCATGTCCAGCCTTCTGCTCCTGAGCCTCTCTAATGCATATCTCAGCAAGTTTGGCGTTCGTCCAATATTTTGACACTCACGGGGCCTGAACTTCTACTGACGTGGGCTCCATCTCTGCGAAGGTCAATCGTTTCATCGATGCAACGATGTGTTCTTCATCTCTACGCGGGGTTCCGTTGAGACAGCTTTACTTGGTTCCACTTCTGTTTCCTTGGTTTTCACACCTGTTCTCAAATTCCACTGCATTTCCCGCACTTACCTCGACGACAGCCATTATGCATCTGTCGCATCCATGCACAGCCCTCTTCTCGCCCCATCCGTCGCTCCACGTCGAACAATGGATCACCCAATCAAACCCGACTTAGGCCAGTAAAAATATTGGTAAAACTCTTTTTCTCATCGTCGATTTACACTAAGACATGATGATGTATAAAATTGCCAACACCCATTCGTGTGGTAATAGCCACCTGCATGCCCCGCAGCTCCCCTCCTCCTCCCCCCCTTCGATCTTCTGCATCTTCACACACGCCCCGCTGCTTCAGGTCAGGAGGAGAGGGGGAATTTTTGACGACCCCCGTTGCGCTACGAATTTTCTAGGGTGAGTTCTTCTGCAAGCCAAGACCGGGTGTTTATATCTCACCTCAGCGCTTCAGAGCTTCAGCACTCACCCAATCCAACCTGACGTAGGCCTGTAAAAACATCGGTAAGTCACTTTTTCTCATATTTAATTTTGACTATTTAAATAAGATACTATGACGATAGAAGCACCCGTCACATTTTATCATACAGATTAAGGGATGTAGGCCAACTTGGGATAGCCACACATGCTTCAGACAAAGTCGCTCTAGCAGCCAACGATGCCTCCTGAGCGTCCTGCCCCTCAAAGCGTCAAGAAGATTTCTGGTAAGTGTTGAATTACTAACATATGAAGTTTTATTGCTTCCTATTTACAGGTACTAACAACGCGAAGTGTGTCGTGAGCCCCCTCACTTTGTAGGTCTGTATGCTGACGCTGAGCTCTTTTGGTAGGGAGCGAGTGAACAAAAGAACGGGGAGATAATGGAGAGAGACATACCCCAATCTCGTCCACCCATCGCCTCTGACCCTTGCTGTGGGTTGCTCCTCCGCCGCTTAGGGTATAGAGATTCGGCATGGGGTATCGCACTGCCGCTTTTCGCCCAGGGTTTTTGAATCACGCTGACGCCCCGGATGACTGATTGACTGGACTCAAATGGGGTTTATAGTGGGGCAATATATACAAGCATACGTCTACAGTGAGGAAGGTTGAGGGTTTATAGTATATGCATCAACTGTAGTAAGGATTAGTATGATTGAAATCTCTTATAATAAGGTTCACGAGAAACACTTACAGTCGACGAAAGCTCTAAGATCTAGAACCGACCAAAAAAAAAATCGCGTTTACCAACTGCATCACAAAGACTTATGAACAAAAGAAGGCTTTGAACTGAGCAGCGCAAACATTGAAACGTTCGCGAGACGGACTCACGATAGAGGTCAGAGTATGGTACAGGATAGAGCAAGAGGGCGTCACAAAGGAGTATGTTGCTCTGTTCAGGCGGTTGCTTGCAGAGCTGTGAAGCTCGACAAGCTGCTGAGGAAATCCCTTTTCCTCCATTTTCGGTCGTTCTCTAAGTCGCGGTGTTGAAAACTAGGCGTATAAGTTGAGCCTGAGGGAAAGGCGTGAATACCTCCAAGGTATTCTCCAGTGACACCACTGAAAAGGCGAGCGGTAAAATGAGCATCGGCGCATGTAACGGAGCCCTTTGCAATGATCCTAGTCGGAGCGTTAATACGCGTTAATATTCAAAATAAAATCCCAAAGTTGGTGCTTACCTTGTCCCAACGACCGCAATACAAGTTGCATTTCCTCGAAATGCGGAGTAGAGATCAGAACGGATATTTTCTTTTTCCATCGCCTCCACCAGCGCGCGATGAAGCGCCGTGGAGTGATGTTGTTTGAAGTTTTTGGTCACCGCAGCAGTCAAGACGTAATAGTTCACGGTGATTGGTTTCTGAGTCGTGCAAGGAAGAGTTGGATAGCGGAAAAAAGGTGCAGCGCGAGCAAAGAATGCGTTAGGAACCTTATAGAAGGCATAGAGAGCAGCGAGAATCAAGCACAAGAGAAGAGCTTTTGACAGTGAATACATGGCGAAAGTAAGTGGTGGATGTAAGGTTGAGTGTTGAGTGACGGTGGGTGTTGGGTGTAAGACTGAGTGTTTGAATGTAAGAATGAGTGCTGGATGAGTGTTGAATGCAGGAGTGCGGTAAAAAACATGCAATTCTCAACACCGTCAGTATAAACACTGACCTCGTCACCCAGCTCGTTGCTTATCAACCTTCAGCCTAGGCGCGAGCATCCGTGATAAAGACCGACGTTGGGGAAAGAGGCAAGAGCTTATCCCTCCCTCCCCCTCCAGAACCAAGCACGGCCGCGTCCTTCAACTTTCTGTGCCAATACTCGTGGGGCGAGCGTTGGCTTGCTGCTCGTATCTCCAGTCTCCTGGTCCTGTTTCTTCTTGCGAATCCCGCCTTCATTTCCTTTTTTCCTTCCTCATGGTCATCCTCTTTCTCATTTCTCGTTTTCTCGTCTTCAACAGTACCTGCAAAACAAAGCGCGTAGTTTCCGACCCAGGCGCCGAAGCTACAACCGCGATATTTCAGCAAGAATTGGCAAGGAAAGTGCCTAATTATAATTATAATTTTTAGCCAGTGATCATTGATGGCCGCGAAGAGCGCCGCCGTCGCCAGTAGAGACTGCAGGTGCGCTCGAATGTGGCATTGACAGAGATGCAAGCATTTACCAAAATAAAATCCTCAAGGGAAGGCTATTGAACGGCTGTGTAATAAAGTGTCGAATTTCGTATACGCATTACTTCTATGGCGCTCGCCCTGGCAATTTGTATGGCAATAACTAGTCAAAGATGCAGGATATTCTGCCGCAGTCAGAATTACCGTGCTACGTCGAAGATAGGTCGGGGCGTTTCCAGTGACGACGACTGACACCCCCAGTCGTGCATGTATTGGTTCTACCCCTTGCTGAAGAAAGTGGGAAGCATAAGCACCTAGTCAAAGGCTCACAAAACCGTCTTGAATAGCACGTTCAAGCTCTTCGTTAGCTGGACTTACTTGAAAGTGAACATCATACCAGACAATAAAGAGGTGGAAATCATGACCCCCAGGAAGAAATCGGCTCTGGGCGTCGGTCTGAAGACTCCAGTTCGTCGAGCTGGGATGGCTTTTTTCTCTTGAAATTTTCAGCAAGTCAATCCATTAGCGTTAAGCCTGCGTCAAGAGGGCTGCCCTAGTTTAGGACCTGAAGCTCCTCGATAATGAAGAAGAAAACGAGATGTAAAATTCCGAGTCGAGGCCCGCTAATAATATCAGTCATTAGATGAAGCAACAGCAGTATGAACGCACTTTTTTCCATTTTGTAAAGGTTCATCATGGTGCTGGATCACCATCACCTACGTAAAGAATAATCTATTGCGTTTTTCCTTGTCCTAGAACTAATGTACCTACCCGTAGGCTAAACATCACCGAGAGAAGCTAGGAAACCATGAACCGGATTGACCAAGGACATTCATTAGGGCAGGCAGGAGAAGGTCACGTGAGAATCGGAGAAGCATATCCGTTCAGCACTTGGATTTGGGATTTGACCATGAAGGACTGACTACAGGACGCTGGCTCTTTAGGTCAAAGTAATAGTGCCACGTGTGGCTGATCGGACAATGAGTGGGAAGACACTCTTATGACTGAAATATTGTACAATTTTAAATCATGCCACACTACAACCATGTCAATGCCAATTGTTGTCTAGGATTCATGGAGCTTCGGGTCGCAGGGCCTAGACGGGTTACACAACGGTATCAGAGGCATGCAATATGAGGGGTCCAGCTGGTCTCCATCGATTTTCCTGCACGTAGGCAGCATCTTCCCAGCCTTCCATATCAAGAGGCTGGAAACTGCCAGTGAGGAGTTGTCGCCCAGGATTTGTGGTTATAAACCTGCTTCCAGTGAGCCCAAGATAGAAACATCACAGATGAACAAATTTATACCTAAGAGGACCGCGAATGTACTTGCTGGACTCAGAGGCTATGAGTTCTCTTTCATCCTCGGTATAAGGAGCAGGGCACCCCTTCATCCAATATCAGATGGTACGTTCCAGTGCTTGGTAGAGATGATGACGCACAGGGCAAAAGTCTTCCAAGCACGCATGCATGGAACCTGCGAAAAGAGGGTGACGGTGAAGACGACGACCGGCCTCGTGTAAAGGCCACGATCCTGACAATTTAGATATGTTAGTACAATATACATCCTCCTCGAATGGACTTACCGTTTAAACGACAGTTCTAAAAGAAGTAGTCAGAGCATCAAGAAATTATCATCAATACTGGAATAAAATAATTACAATCAGTATAACCGATAGCAAGATCTTGCGAGCTGTCCACGCTGGGCCATATGGAATGACCCATGCAATATCATAGTCACAGGCTTGGAACTTGACATTGCGCAGGCGTCCCGGACCCGCACAAACAGCACCTCGGACTAGGACAAGCTTTATAGGATAATCCAAGGAAGCGCCCAATACAGGATCCATAAAATATAACCTTTCCAACAATAACAAACGGGCTAGGCCATTTGGCTGTCTGGGCGGCGGATAATGAAAGATCTACAAATTTTTGGAGTTCGAACGCACAAATAATGACACTTTTTTAACTCACTAAAGGATCAATTCTTTCCCGGGAGAGTGATGGTAGATAGACCTCATAGCCACGCTCAGCGTATTTAGCTAAGCGTACCTCATAGGAGGGAGACCTTCTTGTTAAATCTACCGTGTTTGACTGACGGATACACGAGGCTAAAGCCCTTGGACTACACCATACACGGTATCCTAACGGTAATATTTATAAATTAGCGCAGCATCTGAACCGATCAAGCCATACCATCAAAAGCAAAACAGGCTGAATCGATATCAAAGCCCGCTAATATTTCCGCTGGAGATAAGTATAACCTTAAAATAATCTGCACAGGTCTTGCCGGGAAGAGTGCTGTATAATAACTTGAGGATGAGTTGAGTAAACCATATCCTTGGGACGCACTGTGAATGGAAACGACATTTGATTTCCGCACACAAACTACCTCCCAGGGAACTGTGTTGCAAATAGCTGTGTAAATCTCCACCATTTTGATTTTGGCCTAAAGGGAGCATAAGTATAGCGTGCAAAAATGTAATATAAACAATGACCTCGCTTTCATTTAGACCCCAGATAAATATGTCAATATCTGACGATCCATATGTGGACTGATATCGCATATTTCTTTGCTTCACAGTGGGATGGCCTTTGAAGGGCTCCAGGCAAGCTAGTACGGAACCACCAGCAGCAATAATGTTGTTCCAAGAAATCTTCGAAAGTATCCCATGCGTAAAGATGTTCCAATTGCTCTTGAACTCCTCAAGGGTAGGAACAATGGCTGGGGTACCTGGTTCCTTCCTAAGGTGTAGCCGAAGCGGCATGATGAAATGTTCATCGTGATATTCGCCAACTGGTCTTCCAATGACCTTCCAGATGTCTAGATTCTGAGCAAAAACGTCGAAGATCCCTACAAAGGGATTACCAAGATCAAGGTGTTCCCGGTTGTGCACAAAATCTCTCCTAAGATTTTCTTCATAGTCGATGGCGCGCTGTAAAAAGGGGTCCAAAGATTGACCTGCCTCGAGGGAGAGAACTGCTTCGAGAAATAGCTGGACCTCACTAGTCGCAGTGGACGGCTGGTTGGTGGCGCTATTTGCGAGTTCAGGTGCAGGCGTGGTCCGCTTAAGGGAAGAAAGGAAGTGAAGAAAGGGAGTAAACCGTCGCAGGCACATAAGAGATGAACGAGCTGTAGTTGGGCAAATGCAGAGAATTCAAGTTATATTGATACAGGATTGCGACGCCAATGCCTGTGTTTTTAAATGACTGGTCGAGTCACATCATAGGACAAGGGTCAGTGCTTCAGCTTTGACGATGAGTCAAGCTTTCGGCAATGCCTGACCCTGTTGCTGAGAGCTCAAGTTCGAGAGCAAACTTGAGCCATTCAAACAACGACAAGGACCGTCGAATGTCCTGGTTCCCGGAGAGGAGTGCGCCTAGCCATGTTCGAGGATTCCTTCCTGGCGGTGGTGTTAGCCGTAGAGTCCGAGAGTTTCGAAGAGTCCCAGCGCCTAGTTCACAACCTGGGAACGGCCAAGGTTTCCGCTAAACTAAAGCGAGGATCGAGTCATCAGCAGCCGATGGGTTCAGCACCTTGTCAGCGAGAACCAGATCGCCTGGCCACTGACTCGTTCGCAGGGTTAAGGAGTGCTCCCGTTCCCTCAAGTTAATCGTCAAGTCATTCTGTGCATGGTGAAATAGAACGAGTCACTGCGACTTCAACGTCGCCGAGGCAATCTAAAAAGGCGGAGCCTATGAAACATCGATTAAGAGCCGTTCAATGTCTCGTATTCCCACTCACCAACAAACCATGCACTCTGGCCTTTATCCGAGTCGAACCGTCTTTTCTCGAAGTGTAAGTCTGGTTTCTATCATTGAAGCGGTGCTTCCTTTAGCATGGTGTGCTCAAATGGCTTTGCCCATAGGCAACGTCTGTTTTGATACGAGCTAGATTGTACAGCGCCACCCTCTCACAGCCTATTCTCATTCCTGTGTTAACACGAACAACCAACAACCAGCGCATTCCCATCGTTCAATCGGCCTTATCGGGGACGAGACTCCAGCCACATATCCACGACTTTATTCTGGTTGTTCTATGGAGAGGTCGTTGGTATCAGTTTCACATCTTTGTCAAGAATCATCACCTTCTTCCCCTCAATCAAACGGTTTCGGCTTTGTTTCCTGCGAGTCAATGGAAAGGTGATATTCTCATCATGAAGATTGGAGTTTTTGTTAGGAGAGTGGTGAATATAACAGGTAATGATTGGGAGGCTGCTGATCACGCCCTTCAAGAGTACGTTATTTCTGCTCCACTATATTTAATCTCATTCTGTCCAGGTTTCTTTCCTGCGCTCGACAAGGCGGGCGGTTAAATTTTCCAAGCAGGCAGGCCAGAGGCCTACGATTTCCGCGGACCCTGGTCTTCTACTAATGCCCCTAAACTTGCGTTTGACAAATGTTATTCCATTTAATCTCAGATGACCAATGACAGGGGTGTGTTGAGCGTTACGTTGAATAAACACCTGTTGGTCTGGTGAAGGACCTTTGAAACGGACGTTACATATTTTACCCTGTCAGATCGGGCATTGAACAAGAATTCAGCCATTATTATTTCCAATTCCCTGCCTGCAGCAAGCCCAGAAGTGCGAACTCTACGGATGCGGCATCGCTGGCCTTTTGAAGGAGAAAACTGCAACGATTGCACGTAAGTAGCCTGGTATGAATGCTCTGACTGGGCTTGGTAGGTCGTAATGCTTCCAACGCGGTCGCTAATTCCATTGAAGACGGCAACCACGGTCCATAGGAGTACGCTGTTGGGGTGGTTGACAGACATGAGCTTGAGAGGGTTATTCAGGCTACCGCCGCAAAGAGGCTGGCACAAGTGAGCCTTCGCAGCCTGGTAAGTCAGGTTAGATTTATGCTCAGTCTTAACTTACCTGTCTGCTTTAGACCGCTATCATTGAACCAGCCCCTGTCGTGAACCCCTTATGACGCATACCCCTCAGTGGATGATAATATTGCAGGCCAAGAATCGTAAAATTTTACTGATGCTGAAGGAACAGGTATCTGAAGCTACGATTCATTGATTGTAGAAACCCACGCTCCAAAAGTTCCTTCTTGTAACTGCCTTCTGAAGTGTGCAGTTGTAGAGAAAGTCGCCCCAGGTAGATACCTGTTATACCTAATCGTTAGCTTCCATATCCTCAACTCGCATGTGATTGCCTCTGCCAATTCAAGCTCATCTTCATTGGAGTATACGTTGAGGTTGTTATACGTTGCCAAGTTCAAAGCTTGAAGGCTAGGGAACCGTTGAATGCCTTCTGACCATGAAGCCACCTTCCATGGCGGCGGACAACTAGAACCGTCGTCGTCGTCGTCATCATCATCATTATCGTTGTCTCCATCGTCTTCGTCTTCGTCATCGTCGTCTTCGTCTTCTTCATCGTCGTCTTCGTCTTCGTCATCGTCGTCTTCGTCTTCGTCATCGTCGTCTTCGTCTTCGTCGTCGAAGCCATCGTTAAAATGCTAAGAATGAAAATTACACAGGGAAAATCAAGCTCAAGTAGAAAACCTACCTTACGACCATAGACAATGGTCAGAACTTGAAGGGTATTCATCTTTTCCCATGTTGAAATAGTATCCATGAAATCGTGCATTGACGGCTGGCAATTGAGGGTGAGGTGATGGAGCGTTGTGAACGGAAGGCCTTGTTGACAAAGGTTTTTCAATTCCGGGCTGTTAGGCATGGGTATTTCCAGAGATGTCACGTTAGCAAAAGACAAATGGTTGCCCTTGCGGCCGAAGAATGAGGCTTGACGGGAAGGTGTTAGTGCAGTATGAGAGCAGACCCTCTGCTCAAATCTCAGCAGGCTTTCTAGGAAGCTTTGCAATGCCACGAGGTCGGAAACAAGGATAGATCGAGTTTCTTGAAAGGCTTCTATATAACGTATGTGAGAGGTTTCGTTTAGTTTCCTCAATTTTTCTTTGTCGCTCTGTTGAAGGTCGGGCAGGACATGGCGCAGAAGTATTTTTACTTTCAGTTCCAGGGGCACTGCGACAGAATCAATAATAGAACAAGTCTTGTTGAAAGAAATTATACATCACATTCTGCAATATTCTTGATTAACCATAGCTCCATGCTTGATGTGATTCTAGTGAAAGAAAGGTTTGGTTCAAGCCGCCAGTCGGTAAAAACATTACATAACTTGGGGTTGCTTCCCACGGCAAAACTCGTCCCCAGTTGAGAGTATGGCAGTAAATACCATGAATTGCAGTCTATAATATTTGTTAATGTGCATCCCTTTGTTCAAATTTCGACGGGCCTCGTGGCCCGTTTCCACTTTCAGCAATGTTGGATGAAATATGCCCAAAGTGTGATATTATTGACAGCTAACAATCCAATGATTCAGCATCGATAGCGTGCTTTCACTCCCCTCACCGCTCCCGGCGCTCCGGCTCGAGTACAGATAACTCGACGTGCGTCGGCGGAGGCACCAGCGCCTGTGCCATAAGTGTTACTCTGATACACAGGGATCCCGGATACGCCCTAGCTCGGCAATGGCAAACAATCAACTGGCATCTGCAGCTGCGTAGCCGACGTGTCTCGATGTTGATGCTGCCACCCTTGTGCATGGACATGGGTGCCTTAACATGCGACGCCAGCGTCCGTCGGGCTGCCTTCAAGCCCACCCTCACCCGCACCTATATCCCCACCCGCACCCGCGCCCGTACCGCCTCCCACACCTAAATCGTCTCCCGCACCTATAACCTCCGCCCGCCGCCCAAGCGCTGTGTGCCACAGCTACTACAACACCTTTTCTCTATGTCTTTTGCTCACGATACTCCTTCACTATGTACCCGTGCCCGTCACGCTCGAGAGCGAAATATAGCTTGCCATTTTCGAAATCGACGGCTCCAAGTGGCGACCCCGCGTGTTTGCTCCACCGAGCGAGATGGGCGGCGGAAAGGGGAACATTGCGGTCGACCGGTAGGCGGGGAGGTCGCACGAATCCTAACACGCCGCAAAGGTCGCTGTTTGCGAAACAAATCAGTACGGGCAGTTGGAGGAGGGACACGAGGTATAAGCCGACGAGGTGGGAAAACCGCGGGGGCCGTTATGCCTTAGGAATTGGGTCCCATTTGCAAAAACAAACTGGTTATGTGGGCGGTTCTCCCTGTTTACGAGCTATATTCAGTAAGACATTTACAACGTAGACTAATGAAATGTAATCAATTACCTTCTTTACCGTGTTGGAACAGAGGTGGTGAGAACGGCAAGTTGACGGCGCAGATCGTGGTTGTTGATGATGGAGGGTCGTCTTCCGCTTCCGGTAGTGCTGGCGACGCTCGTTGCCAATATCGACTTCCCCTAAAGGGGACTCGTAACATTGATGTATTTCAAGTAGATTGCCACAACGTAAGTAATTTTAAAATTTTCTTTTCGCAGAAAAGACGGCCGCTAAGTCGTCAACTGGAAGAGAAGGAAAAGCGAGCACTTGAGAGCGCGTAGCCTTTTTACCTACTAGTGACATTGGTCTCAGAGTGCAATAACCCCTTGCAATTCTCTGAACCTTGAAACGCTCGCCCAAGTACTCTGACCCACGCCAGACTATAGCTTCACCCGCAGTCGTTGGTGGGGTAATAGACAAGTCCTTCAAGGGCACTTCCCTGTTCACCATCCCAAATCGAACGATGGCCCTATCACCTTCCACCGATAGAAGTTCACGTGCGGCAGCCTCACCCCTCACCTGGACCATTATTTGTTTGGAGCACAGGGTCACCCATGACATATCTCTCTGGATTTCGTCTTGAACATCCTCGACCGTTGGTTCCAAGGTCGGATCCCAATGTCCCATGCGACCTTCCAGATCCTCAGCACTCGGGAAAGGGGTTCCCTCCATCACAGTCGACGAACAAGCTGCGGATGTTGGGAAAAGGGTGCCCTCCTCCACAGTCGACGAGCAAGGAGCGGATAAAACACGTCTTTGGGCCAAACAAGTCAACGGTACTTCTCTGGGTTGAAACCCAAATCAGTGATTTCATCTCAGCCGTCCAAAAAGCACTGACCGCATGAACTGATAATGTGCTTTCACGACCCTCGTAACGATGATCGGAATCCGTCTCAACTCCACCTCGGCGACACCCTCTGAAGATATGTCCTTTACCGTGCCCAAAACCCCTTTGTACTCATGAGCCCCCACAATTTGCACCGTCTTCCCCACCAACCACTCGTAGTCATTTGATTTCAATGCCTGCTGGTCTCCACGAACTTCTGGCTCATTTGTCGGTGCATGGCTATATTTTTCACGGTCTTCAGCAGAAATTACTGTCGGATCCTTCGTCCCATGGCTATATTGTTGATGATGAAATGTGACAAACCATGTAGGAATGGATGCCTATCGATCCAAGATTGTGACAGAAAGGAAAAGAAAAAGACGGTGCTTACAGTGATGTCCGGAAGGGTTGTTAGGCCCAACATTCCATCAGACACATTGGTAACCCATCCAACTTTTCCTCTGTGTTCTCCAACAGCAATGTCCACTTGGTCCCCAACCTTGAAATGTCTTATTATGTTGTCTGTGTTAATTTCCAACGGCGAACTTCTTTCTTCAACCGACAGTGAGGCTTCATTCTCGCCAATACTGATTAAGATGCCAATCTGTCCAAGCTCCTCCCCACGCATCACACGTACACGGTCACCGATAGCCATTGCACCAACGTCGACCATATGTCTGGCTTGAGTGAGAGTGTCAGGCAGCAAGGCACTGCATATCTGGAACAAATCTAGTTCTTTTGCTGTCGGTGTTGCATCGCCTTCTACGTCGTGAACCAATATGCCTTTCGCGATCCTGAAGCCATCGGAATCGAATTCCAACGACTCCCACCTCCAAATCCAACCGTCATCTTCAGAAAAGGCCTGTGAGAACCCGCCCACTGACGCTGCGGCAGCATCTGGAAGAAATAACCTCTTATTAGGTCCAACCCCGTATGTCAGCCTTGGGACCAGGCGAACTTTCAAGGTGCCAGCTCGTTCAATCTTTGTCACCAGACAGAGATCACCAACATGATGGGTGCCGAAAGCACTTCCTTTGCGTATACGGACCCACGTCTGCACCTCAATCTCACGACCACTCCAAGACAGATATTCGACCATGAGATCATTTGGAACCAATCGAAAGTCTCTCGTTTTCAAGTTCTTGACCCCGTTGATAATTAACTTCACGTTGGTTTCCTTTGGCGCCTCCACAAAGATACGACCGGGAACTGTCGCAAATGCAGACAACGAAGAACATCGACCAAGCCCCAATGCCCGTTGCATCAAAGCATATACGGCATCGTGTTCTCGACCTTTCTGAAGTCTACCGTGAATGAAAAAATAGTTGTAGATTTGTATAATTGCTCACCGTGCACTGGACCTCCCACAAACGATCATGGACTGTTGGGAAGCGCGTTGCATCTTCCTCAAGGATATCCTTCTGGAGTTGTTTTTTTGCGATATGCTTGGAAACCAACCGGTCCAGCCAATCTGGTGTTGAAGAACAGTTGTCCACTGTAGTCGGCGCGTTGAGCAAGAAATTGGTGTATGAACCGTTACCGCCCTTATCTTCCTCCGCAATGAAATCGCCTAAACATAATGTAAGCCAGAACGAAAGTTCACCAAAAGCCTTACCAAGATTGCTTCCATCCTCCTCGTCTTCATCTTCTTGTGTGTCGACCTCCGCTTCAATGTCAACAAATGGATTCTGATGATCAACGCTCAGTTTGATCCTAACAAACAATTGCAGCCTATCCGTACCGTTTCAATACGTCGTTTCTTTCTTGGATGTTTAGAGGTCAACATGTTTTCTTGCTATACCATGTGATTGGTTTATTTTTTATTCATGACGTCCTCTCGCCGTTGTAATGATGTGGAGAGAAGGAAAAGACCCACAAACAGCGAAGTGCTAGTTCTTCAGCTGTTTAGGGCGGGCAGACTACAGCATCACGTGAGGGTCGGCAGCCTCGGGCGAAGAATTGCAGTGTGCAAGGGGAAACAAAGAATATGGCTCACGAAATAAGCAATATATGTGATTCGCCCGGCGAGGACATTCAAATGTTGTCTCCTCGGTCGTTCGCCCCATGACACTGTCAGTGCTAAAATGCTAACATCGTGGGCAGCTGGGGCCTTCATTGAAAGTACAACTATAATATGATATCGTCAGTGGAGTTTCCTAAACCAGTAAGACAACACACACAGCAACGACGAGAGAACTGTAGCAATTCCGAGTGGGGGAAGCAGCCTGCAAGGAAAGGCGGAAGAGATCCCAAACGAACGGCCAAGAAGTGCATAACGTCCAAGATCGTGCCAGGCAAGTGAAGGAGAGTCTTGCGAGTAGATTAAAGAGCGATGACATTTGAACACAGAAGTATAAAACGAAGCAGAGGTCCCAATCGCTCCCTTTCTCGCGGAGCCGAGGGCGTCCGTAAGTTGGAAACACCGGCGGTGATCGACGCCATCAACACCGGCGGCAAATACCGGGGCACGTGTCGTCCTTGCCAGAGCCCTTGAACTCGCTATTGCAGACGACGGCGAGCAAGGAGTAAGGTGTCCAACTAGGTGAGCGTGCACTATACTACTAGAGAGGTCACTGTTGTACGTATTCTGTATTAAATTAAATAAGTCAAAAATAAGTAGGTCACATCGTGAAAATATAAAAGAGGAGAATGTTCGTCAAATGTTCGTTGAACTTCGTTCAAGTTCGCCTTTTCTCAGCTCTATAATTTTTATCCAGAGCGGGAGCATAAGATGCGCCAGCCGAACATCAAAAATACGCGAGTGGGCGTATTAGTGACGTGAGGTTCGCATATGGCTCATGTGACCTCACCTTGCTCTTTTTTATTCGTTCTTTTTTCTCAAACAGAATAGATTGTTTAGAGCAGATATTACAGGGTGTTGCATAAGTAATGATCGACAGCAGTGCTGGACGTCCCCAGAAGCGCACGATGCCTTCTCCAAACTCAGCGACGCCGCCATCGTCTTCTGCGCCGCGAATCTCCGGGACAAAGGCAGTCACTGATGTCCATATCTAGACATTCGCAGTGCGCCACGATCTTGGTTCCGTAGGCAACCTTCCAACCTTGCTCACATAATGTCTTCGATGGACGCTTTCCATCTCGCCATCTGAGTGCCAGTTTTTACTAGCATTTTTGGAGGGGAGGTCGAGCCAGCTTCCAGAAGACCCCCGTGCCCTACCTCAAAGCTCAGGTACTTGCTGGCGTCCAGCTCAAATAGCTCAGCGTATCTTGTGTCAGTTCCTTCTTTGCGGGTAAATTAGTCTTTTTGCGTACAATACTCATTCAAGTTCCCTCTGATGAATGTGTTGGCAGACTTCTCTTCATCAAGACATACTTTGCTGGCGGCTGGGCAAGAAGTGGATAAATTTAATCTTGCCCGGACCCAATGGAACCTAGGCGAAGAGCCCTGGACCGGTGGTGCCGGACGTCCAGAACACAGATACGTATATATCACGGAAGGCGAGAATGACGCTGAGGTGGCAAGGGAAAAAATAGTCCGTGTATAAGTGACCAAGAAAATAGGAGCCACGGCCGACGAGCCGTAGCTCAGCAAGTCAGATGAATCTTTAAAAGAATCGTATGTATAAAGCCGAACGACGGTGAGCCGTATGCTATGCTATAAGAGCCTATCAAGAGGGAGGAAATGACAAAATGCGGGTGTAGATAAGAAGGTAAAAATAGAAGCACATATCTGTCAATGAGGACGAGAGCCTTTCATGCTATTTTTTTCAGCCCCTTCCTTCTCCGCAGTCACGTCTACTGCTAACCGTGCCCATGGAGTGGGTGCTACTATATTTGCTGCGAATATGTATTCGGCGGAGGATGGAGAACATTTTTATTAGTGTACGACGACCGTGACTGGTTTTTCGCTTGATTCAGGTTATCTATTCGACAACTTCAATAAATAACCTTGCCAGGTGAAAAGGTGAATAGAGAGACAGAAATCCAAAGTCTTCGAGCTCTGACGATTGCTGCATATTTATTCAACACATATTACATTAGTCGTCTCTCATTCTTTGTTGCTCGTGCTTTGTTAAATAGCGCCTGGGAGTCATGCCTGACCTGACTTGATCAAGGTCTTTGTATATACCATCCACGCAAATTGGAGGGCTTGCTTCTCAGCTTCAGACAACTTTTTCATTGCCTCTTCATAGGGGAGGAAATGTGTTTTGTAGTGGGATTCGTGAGCGAGTCTAGTGTCAGATCTCTCGACCTAATAAAATAACAGGATGGGGAAGATGGCCAACATCTTTCAGTATTAGAACAGGAGTTGATTGACTGGACGCACTTCTCCTTCTTTTATGACTCCGGAATACCAAAAGATTAAATATTCCCCACCACAGTCGTCCTTAGGCTGCCATGCAGACCAGGTCACATATAGTGCTTCGCTATTGACTTTGAAATCCTTCTTCTTCGTATTTGGAGGACGAGGCTGGCGAGTTGGATTCAGCAACGGAAGCAAGGAAACTTTAAAGCCTGTCTGGATGCATCTTTGGTGTTAAAGTTCGGTATTACATATTCATGGGGTGCTTACTTCTTCTCGAGCTTCGCGAAGTGCTGCTTCTCGCATCGATTCGCCTTGATCGAGTCTCCCTTTTGGAAGAAACCATCTTCCGTTTTTGTCGTCCTTTACAACTGCAATCAAATGAGTGTTCTCCTGAAACGGTATCATGCCACACCCGATGAGAAAATCGGATGCCGCCCAACCACCGTTGGGAACTGCTGACGATGAGTAGCCAGATAGAGGCAGCAACCTGTACGGCAGCTTTGTGGGAGGTGGGGGTTCCTGTAGTTCGTTCATTGTTTAGGGTTGAGAAAGTCCTGATATTCCGTATATATATGTAGCATTTTAAACTGAGTAATTGGTCGCCATATATAACTACTTACTAAAGTAGGACTACAATAATAGGTTCAAGATATCAGGTGTCCCGTTTATCGCTGTCACTTCGAGCCTTGGTGGGCAGAACAAAAAAAAACTATGCTACAGCAAGAGATATAGAGCATGGCACAGAACATAGAAGCTGATGGGGTGGGCTGGAATGGTACTGACCACATGGACGAATTGAAATTATAATGGAATCTGACTGATCAACAAGGTCCCCATTCGAACGCGCTCATGAAAATCTGTTCAATGTCAGTCCGTGATTTTATTTGTGATGAAAACAGGTAGGAATACTAACCGTTGAGCTCAAAGACATGCGAGCACCGCTGTATGAGAGGCTTCGACAGCCATGCTCCTATCTGAGTGGGAAATTCGCCACTGCTCAACGCGTCATGTGCAATGACCTCATAGGCATCCAGGATCTCCGGCCTGCATGAAGCAGTCGAATAAACTATCCGCTCAAGGAAGTCGCTGGAGTTTTGCAATCCCTCATTTACAGCGTGCAGTTGCCAAATCAACATAGCAAGGTATGAATCCAAGGCACAGTAGCGCTGGTTTATGACCGGTGGTTGGATATAAGCTTTGGAAATAAAGTCCAAGAGCTCCCAACAGACTCCTCTTGCATACGCCTTTCGCGTTTCCATCTCAACCTGTTGACTGCCAGTCTCGAGGGATTCATATTTCCACACAGCGTCCGCCTCGTCCACCTCCGCCCCCGAATCGCTGCTATCTTCGTGACATCCTTTGCCTTCATCCACCTTCCGCCTCGCTGTACCTTTGGGTGCATTATTCATCGACGGTTCCAACAGCAGCAATGCCAAGAGGGCTAAGATGTTTTCGAGGTCAGGAACCCCCGTCGGGTCTGGGATATGGCAATCGATGTCCCTCCTACCGACGACCAGACTAGCATGGATAAAATACAGGAGACGACGGAGAAGGAATAAATGATCCTCTGATGGATGTTGGAAATTGCTAAAATATCCATGAAAAAATGTGGCAAAAGAACGTCTGAGTGTAGCAACACAGTAGAAGTGGCGTCGAATGCAAAAACTGGACTCCAAAGCCACCAAAAAGTACGACACTCCAGGACGCAGATATCTTTGTAAGCCCAGCAAAGGTTGAGCACATGATCCCCTAGAAATAGTAAATGGGAATAGGACTTACAGTTCAACCGAGGCGTCAAGGACAATTGCCTCCACATTACGGTCCGAGGACCAAGAGTTTCGATGAGGAGGACATCCTCGGCGACGCAAAATGTAGAGACAATCTAAGATGTCTTCATCTCCAAACCCTGTCCAGATGCACCAGACACGCCCACATGGCACCGTAAGGCGGGTCCCACACCCCGCCTCTGCGACCTGCCATTGTACCGTGGCACCAGGTCCCAAAGCTATGGCTGACAAAAGTTTTGAGGTGGGATACTCCTCGCCTCCTCTGCATTCAGGGCCACCCTCTGTAGCCCTCCACGCGAGGAAATCGCATGCTACTTCTTCCGGAAGAGGAATGCTATCAAAAGGAAGAGCCACCCAGTCGGTGCGAAACCCTGGTGTCCTCGAAATCTCGTTCAGCGTCATTGGCTTTGGACGTGGTGAATGCACATAAGAACCTTTGGATGCATGTGAGTTGAGTAAGACAAGCCTGCTTGAAGCAATGAGCAGAACACGTACACAGGGCAGGCCGCTTGACCTCTAATCCTCCGCCAAAGAAAGTCAGACTGGCATCGGCGAAAGAGGAACTTTGGCGTGGGATTGGTGACCGTATCAGCACCTCTGAGGTCCTAATCGCTTGACTCGCAGATGACGGCCAGGCTGGCATTATCAACAGTGACGTGAATCGAGGTGGATCAAGCAAGTGAGGTGGACGGTCCTCAACAAACCCATTTTTGATGCGTTGGACGATATCTCGTAGGAGGTGCCCGTTTATACCAGTCTGTCAAGAAGTATAGGAATCCTCAAATTCTGACAAAACAAACTCACCTGCCATTGTTCCAAAGCCTCATCAAGACAGTCCCCATAAGCCGTGTATAATGGTCTTTTGACGGAGACTAGGTCCGAATTCACCACCTCCATGTCGGTTTCTGTCGAATTCTTCACCTCAGAGTGGACTTCCACCAAATCCTGCACCTCAGCGCAGGTTTCAGTGACATCCATCACCTCCGTCGGGGTTTCTGTCGAATCAGCCATTTCGATGTCATGCGGAAATGAGACGGTCATGGTCCAATTCGAAATTACAATCCCGCTTGCAACTGGCTGAGCTATGAGACTTGTGGACAAACTGGGTTGTTCGGTTCTCAACGCTGGGTACTCAACCATTTCAAAGGTAGGTCTGGCTGGCAAATCAAAAGTTGTCGATGCAGCTGACGGCGCGGCCACTTGATCGGTCTTGACCAAGCTCGAAACAGGATCTGAGGCGTCCGACCCAGCGTCAGGCGTCGCGGCCAGCAGGCTAGAGGCATCTGGGCTATTGACGGAGTCTGGGTCCAGTATGCAAGGACCATTTGATGCCAGTCCTGTTGGATATGGTTCAGGAGAGAGACCATGGGCAGCAGAGGGTGGTGGCGCAAGCTCTGGATCTCTCTCCATCATGTTGTCCATGATGGCCATTGGGCTTGACGCCAGTGCAGTCGGGTTTGGGTCAGGGGTAAAACCGTGAGCAGCCGAGGGTGACGGCGCAAACACTGGAACATTTGCCAACATTGTCAAAAGAGGATCTGATCTGTCCGAGCTGGGAGGCATTGTGGCCATTGGGCGAACACTGTTCTTGACCGATGCAACTGACACATTAGTTATTATCAGGTCGGGCAATGAGGACAAAGGACGTGCGTTGGTCAGAGACTGCTGAGGATTCATATCACAAGCTTGGAGATATACCGGGGGATTGGGGGAAGGCAGAACCATGGTGGCACACGGCTGATTAGGAACAGGGGCAGCAAGAGGGCGCAGAAACCAATTATTATGGTTATCCGCCGATGAAAGATTCAATGAAGATATTCCTTGAAATGCACATTCAACAGCTTGACCTGGGTCTTTCTGGCCCGCCGCGAGGCTGATTATCTCCTTCCAGATGACATCCTCGACCTGACGAAGGATGATCGGCCGCGGTCCGCCAAGTCCCAGTGCAATCTAATCTAAATCAACAACATAGATCTTCTTCGGGAACATAAGATTCTATACCTTGTTTATGTCTGACAGTGAAAAGTTTGACTTGTAGAGTGTCAAAGGCAGAAAGAGGCAAAGAGGTGAAATATGAGTGGCCCAGATGACACAAAGCTCCAGTCCTTTGCCGTTTTTGGCTTTCTCCCAGATTGAAGTCATACACTGTCTTTGTTGTTCTAGAATATCGAAGTTTTCGATCCTGTCAGGAAGAGCTGGAATTACTCCATATTCGAACGATGCTGATGTCAAATAATTTATGACTAGAGCGGCTGTCTGAAAATTTGTGGCTATTCTCCACGCTTTATGCAGGCTGGTCAGTTCACAAAACACCCTGATGTGCCCCAGGTGAGTGGAACTAGAGTCAATACAGTTTACGGCCTGAATCGGCTGTGTAGGTTTCTTGGCCCACAGAACTCTGGCATCCTCGATTACTTTGGGCCAGTTACCCAATCGTTCTAGATGCTTCATCCAAGCAATGTTAACGACGTGGCGCCACGGAGAGTTTCATTGAAGGGCACTCACTTTCCGTCCAACCTCGCTGACGTCCACAGGACTTGGATGCGTAATTAACTGACTAGTTTGAATCTCTCCTTCTGCTCCTGCAAGCTCCTCAAGCAGACGATAACACTTGACCACATGCACTCGAATCTCTGGAAGCTTATTCTGTGGCAATGACGTAGAGGAAGTACCATCGCAGTCAAGTGCGGCTCGTATCTGAAAAACAGATGATGTACAATCATGGGACTTGATGGCATCCTCAAGCCGGTCTAGAGCGCGCGCCAAACTCTGTGATCAATGAATTTCAGTGATCCTTCATAGGTTTTTATGGCTGAAGACGTTACCTTGGCCTGATTTGTGCCTTGTGAAAACATGTTGACATGACTTGCATTGTCGGCCGCGATGACAGTGACAAAGGGATAGACCTGAAGAAAACGAGAGGACAGTCGACTAGAGGACGTCATGAATGGAGATGGAGTTTTAACTGCTGAACTAAGCGTGTTAGTTGGTTGTTGGGACATGCCAAGGTTTCCATGAGTTGGTGACTTTCCCATAGTTTTACTTACTTAGGATGGTATGCGTTGAACTTCTTATACAATGCGAGATATTTAAGTTACCAATAATAATGACAAAGTGGTCTATCTAAACGTTCACATCTAGCTGAACTGATGATTGGAGGAAGAAAAATAAACACAAGTGACTCAAGAGCCTAATATGCCAAGTTCCTTAAGGGCAGGTTTTCTTTTTGCTTATAAATTGCTTACAAATCGGGCAGTTGGGCAACATCAATTAATTAGTGTTGTTTAGTTTCGGTGACGACACTGATCAGCAAAACCTGGCTCCGCAGAGTTACGTAGAGTCGTAGAGTTATAGCATATCCTACCATGTTGTTAGTCATAGTGCAACATGAGATGGGGCTATCTGAACTGGATCATACGATTGTCTTCTACTGTTGAGGAGCAAGGCAGTGTTAGAAACGGGGCTGGATTTGAGTTGTAAAGGCGAACGAACATACCTGGTCATTGGTTTCCACACGAACTTCACCTTCATTGTCTCGCCACTTCGTTCAGCACCTCATGGAGAACAGAGCAAGGATAACCTATGAAAGAATGCTTGGGGAAACGTTAGCAAAAGGTTGGATTCGAGCTGCGAAGGCGAACGTACCGGGTTGATACACGAACAGCGGTGTCGACTACATCTAGTCGTCTCTGTAGCTCCAGGCGTAATCTGCGAAGAAGTATTGTTCAGCGAATTGTCAGAGATGGGGCGGGATTCGAGGTGCGAGGGCGAACGTACCAGGTCGTAGACCGACTGTCGAAGTATAGGCAGGCTCTCGACCAAGTATTTCTAGTCGTCGTCTGCGCTGGCATCGCCACCTCGTTCGGCAGCGCCAGGGGGCCAAAAAGTAGTGGTTTCGGCCTGGTGGATAAACATTCGACGACGGAATAACGAGGTGAAAAGATAAATCAGGAAAGGAATGTTCCGTTGGTATTCCTTGAATAATCAAGGATTTGATGTACAGTCGGACGCGCGAAGAGGAACTTGGAGGTGCAAAGAGGAACATGTAGGCGGAATGCAATCTAGAAATGATGAGGAAGGATGCGAAGCGAATTTTGATCAGATGACGAGGAACCAATCATAAGAAGTTAGACAGAAGAAGGGTAGACATGGGTAGCAGAAGAAAGAGCAGCCCGGGAGGATGGGAGATGAGACGAGAAAGAAGGATTAGAGAGTGTGAGAGACGAGGGAAGAAATAGCGAGAGACAAGGAGAGACAGAGAAGGGAGAGAAGAGAGAGCAAGGGAAAAGAGGAACGAGGAGAGCTATGAACTTTTTGCTCGTCCTCTTTGATATCTCCGTGACAAGCTCAGTCGGAATCAACGCCGACTTGTAGGGTGCCTGGTCAGCCATTATTGATACGTCGATGCGGACGAGATAGTCGGAAGGTTGGGCTTGGAAGAGATATATAACGTGTCCTATTATAGGACTCCTGGCCCCGACGTTCGCATGAGCTCGGTATGTCAATGTATGCACTGTCGTCTGGGAGTACTTGGATAGATTGCTGGAGATTCTCGGAGCTGGTGGGATGAGCTCTGACGAGAGTGAGCTTGACTCTGATAGGAAATGGGTGTACTTTATTGGTACTTAATGAAAGGATGGACTGGCGACGTAGGGTTTGACAACTAGAATGCTTCTCATCGACCGAGATCGCAACGTCACTACTACAGGCCAGGAAATCCGCCACGCATGCGCAAGCAGGCAGTCCCTGCCCTCCAGTTGCACGAGATTGTATCCTGACTGTTTATGGCTTACACCCAGTCATAATGTCACAACAAACTTGTATAAAAATTACTATGACTTATACAGTGTATTAAGATAGATGTTGTGCCGCGATCCGTTCTGATTCGAAACCCAGTGTTCCACCTCGCTGTCCGAATAAAAGACGATTGACGCTCGTTTTCCAATAAAATGCAAATTAAAATGGGAAACCTTACCAAAAATCGCTTCATAAGAATTAAACAGGGGTAATATTGAGACACAAACCAGCAGCGGCTAGCTGACAGCATTTCTGACCGTCCTCGAAATATCGACCGAGTGTTTTGTAGGAAATGTTCTTTTGCAGGGCAGGATCGTCGGCCAATTCTTGGAAAAGCGGGGTTTTTTTCTTTTTGGTGGTCCTGAGCTCACTAGTTTCCACTAGTTATGGAATGAAGAATAAAGCCAGGAGCAAACACCCTCACCGTTGCACCTCGCATGCAAACTGCATGACATTGACGTAGTACGAAAGCTGAGCGACAGCTTCTGTTACCTCTGAATTGCGGCAAAGTTCAGCAAGATGAACAAGGGATTTGGAAAGACCCTTTCTCAACGGAGAGACGCTGTAACCTGACAGAGAACGAGTATGGAGAAGGAGGGTTTCGAGAAGTTTGAACGGGTTTGAAGATAAGTTGGAGCATGCAGAAGAGGATGTCAGGCGAATATCTTCCCCTATAGTCGTAAGGGATAAAAGGAAAAGACGAGCATTCAACCCCAATGCCTGATCTTCTGGTATTGGATGGCTACCGGCCCCAGAATACGTATGGTTCGGTTGAACCGAAACTTGACATTCATTATTTTCTTCTTCGGTCTCTTCTTGGTCGCTCGGTCCTCGTCCATCTTCGCTATCGAGATTGACTGTAGGACCCAGGCCTTCAAGGCCAAACCTTCGTCGTTGCAAGCGTTCGGCTCGGTCCTGCTTGGCTCGCAGAGCGGCCGCTGCCCGTTTAGCTCCTCGAGGACACTTATCAGCAGCAGCAGCAGCAGCTTGGTTTCCGCCACCGCTGCCTCCTCCTCCTCCTCCTCCCCTCCCATTGGCATTTGTCCTTCCCTGTTGCCTTCCTCTCCTTCCCTTGCCGGACTTGGCTGCTCCTTGTCCAACCCGCCCGCTACCGCCAGCTCCACGGCTACCTTTTCTACCTCGCCCAATATTTTTGTTGCCTCCAGCACTTGCCCCTACACCATCAATAACAGCAGCTTCCGTGCCTCTTGCGTTCGCAGACGAGCCTGCGCTTTGGAATTTTGATGATTGTACTCGTTGAGCGGCTGTTTCTAGCCCATTAACTGGGTCTATACTGTAGTGATATGTGTTGTATGTGGCGATGAAGCAGCCTCTTGTGGCACTTCTAGATACCTGTTATAACTCAAAAGAGCGTCCCTAAGACGTTATAGACTGGCAGTCTTCGGAACAGGGACGGTTAGTAGTTGGTCATAAGGCTATGAACAAAAAGCTTATGCATTCATCCTGTAGATGCGTTTAGCGAGCGACGTTGGTTCATCGAGAGTGGAACCAGAGGTGAGGAGAGCCGTCTCGAAGAGGAGGTAGAACGCAAGGAGAGTCAGTGATACGGTTGGAGATGACAACCTTTTCGACCTTGTCACCAAGTGCATCCTTGACGGTTGTGCAAAAGTCGGCATATTCAGCGGCCACGGCCTCGCGAGCTTTCTTCTCGTCCTCGGTCTCCTCAAGCTCACGACCTTCCTTGGACACGCAGATGAGCTTCTTGCTGTCGAACTCCTTGAGTTGTGTGATGGCGTATTCGTCAATGGGATCAACAAGGAGAGGACTTCGAAGCCATTTCTCTTGAGAACCTCGAGGAAGGGTGGGTCGCGAGTGGCAGCGAGAGACTCGCCGGTGAGGTAGTAGATGTTCTTCTGGCCTTCTTGGCATCCGAGTGATGTAGTCTATGAAAGAAAATAAGCTATTCACGTTCATGAATGTCGAAATCATTGCGCCCTGTCTTTGAGAGAGACTTGCTCCCCGCCAGATTTTGTGGAGTAGAAGCGAAGGAACTCGGCGAGCTTGCTTCGGTTTTGAGCATCTTCATGAACACCGAGCTTAATGTTCTTGCAGAAGGCCTCGTAGAACTTGGTAAAGTTGTCTTTGTCCTCGACAATCTCGCCGATGAGATCCATGATCTTCTTGACGAGATTCTTACGGATGACCTTGAGGATCTTGTTTTGTTGAAGGGTCTCACGAGAGATGTTGAGAGGCAGATCCTCAGAGTCGACGATGCCCTTGACGATGTTAAGGTACTCAGGAATGAGATCTTCACAGTCGTCCATGATGAAGACGCGGCGAACGTAAAGCTTGATGTTGTTGCGCTTCTTCTTTGACTTGAAGGTGTCGAAGGGTGCCCTAATAACGTGAGATCTCAAATTACGATTCAAAGTCAATCTGCATACCATTTGGGGGTGAAAAGAATGGCCTTGAACTCGAGCTGACCCTCAACAGAGAAGTGCTTGACGGCGAGGTGGTCTTCCCAGTCGTTAGTCAAGCTCTTGTAAAAGGAAGTGTACTCCTCCTAGGTGATGTCCGAAGGGTTGCGAGTCCAGATGGGCTTCGTCTTGTTGAGCTCCTCGTTGACAACAGTCTTCTCTTTGGTCTTCTTGGCCTTCTTCTTCTTCTTCTCCTCATCTTCGTCGACTTCCTGGATCTTGCACTCTTCACCCTCCTTCACCTCCTCCTCATCGTCATCTTCAACTTCCTGAACATAAAGGTCAGACAAAATAGTAATATTAATATATTTACCTTCTCGACCTCCTTCGTCACAGCGAGCTGAATGGGATAAGAGATGAACTCGGAGTGCTTTTTGACAATCTCCTTGATCTTTTCTCCTCGAGGTATTTGAGTTGGTCCTCCTTGAGGTAAAGGCGGACTTCAGTACCACGGCCAAGAGGGGTGTTTACAGTGTCAGGAGTGATGGTGAAGGTACCACCAGCAGCGGATACCCAAATGTATTGCTCGTCGTCATTGTGTTTTAAGAGAAATTGAACACGCTCGGAGACAAGGTAAGCAGAGTCGAAACCGACACCGAATTGGCCAATCATGGAAATATCGGCACCGGAACTGAGAGCCTCCATGAAGCCCTGTGGAGACGCGTTAGAACATCAAGAAAAAGTAGATATCGGAAAAAAAGCTCGAACCTTTGTTCCTGACTTGGTGATCGTACCAAGGTTGTTGACCATGTCGGCCTTGGTCATGCCAATACCAGTGTCGCAGATGGTGAGGATCTTATCCGGAGTGATGCGAATGTACAACTCCTTTTCAGTGCAAGTGTCTTGCAGAGGTTTCTTGAACCGAAATTTATTCCTATATTTGTCTTTTGTCAGTTGGAAAGGTAAATGAGAACCATATGGTGCTTAAAGTAGATGCTGGTACTCATCTCGAGTTGTGGTAATGAATCCGTTTGCGTCTTTAGAGGGAGAGAGCGAATCGTCGACATGGCACGGCGGACAATCTACTGTCACGGGGTCGTGGGATTTGCATCTGGGGTCCTCGTCAGGGGTCCCTATATCAGGAAGGACCTGCGTCATCGATGCCGCTTAGGTCTCTGTGGTCTTCGGCACATCAATATCAACATTCATTCTCGTTGCGTCCCCCTCCTTCCTTCGTTGTCCGTCCTCACTTCTGATCGTGTCGGGCTCTTGTCCCTCACAAGTTGGTATGTGCTTTATCTTTTTTCCTTTCTTTTCCTTACATACTTTTTCTACCCCTCAGCTCCGCTACCCATCCCCATTTCAACTCTGCTCTGCTTTGCCCTCTGCTCTGCAACCCAGAGACTGTTTGCTCTGAATCTTGCCTCCTCAAAAGCTCGTCTTCGATACACTCCTCGCCCTTGCACCCCTTCTCTCTGCCGTGGTCGGGTCCATTTCGTCCAACATCTGTATCTCCAACCACGGTCTTGACGTCGCGGTTTCGGTGGTCTCCCGAGCTCACTTGGCCCCATCAAGTTAGCATCAACACAGCTCGTCAAGGAAGACGGAGGAGGGTCCACACGCATCTGCCAAGGCTCTCCGACACGTCGGGCGTGAGTTTTTGCATTGCGACTGTCACGTCTACTTATTGACAAACCCAACATCCAGAACATAGCCCCACTTGCTTTCTTCTGAGAGAAATCATTTCCTGCCCAACAACCCCCAACGAAACGCACATCACTTCAGCCCCACCATCTATACTCTCCCAACAACCAATCACCTAAGAGAAACACGTTCCTTCCACAGGGCCAACACACGAAAAGTGGGAAGAAACCGACCATATTCAGAGACCAGGTGCTCGCGATGGGTGGAACCGAGGAAGACACGCGGGTCCGTTGAAAGATGTGGATGAAAGTATTGGTTCTGGGGTCTTCGAATAAAGGCGTGAGTATATCAATTTTTCATTCCTGATCTCTTACTCAGACTAGGCTGTTCGATCGCAGCTCTTCAGAAAGATATCCCCCAGTTTCTCAGGAATTTGAGTCTGTAAGGCAGTCAGCTGGACGATCCTCCGAAGTCGAAGGGTATGGCCAAACGAAATGTCACTTCCAAACCCTCACACAAGGCCCATTGAAAAATGTCCTCCATTTCTAGAGATTCGGGAATTAGGTACTCGTGATGGGTGGAAACGAGGATCTCAGGATCTGTTGAAGGACGTGGATGAAAACATCATTTCTGGATCTCGGAATAATGACGTGAATATCTCGATTTTTCAGTCGATTCTCTTGCTCATGCTATGTCGTTGGATCCCAGCCGGGTTTTCAGAAGGACATCTCTAAGTTTCTCAAGGATTCGAATTTGAAGAGCAGCCAACCGGACAATTCCCCAAAATCGAAGAGCAAGAGCAAATAAAAAGCCTTTCTGGAGAAACCTCTTCGGAATGCTGCACCTGAAAATTCCTCGAAGAAAAAGGAGAAGAAATCGACCGTCCAAAACTGCAACTACCCTCGAAAGTGTCTCTGAACCCAAAATCCACCTTCATCTTCAAACCTGCCTCCCAATGGTACACCGTGCTCCAACTACATCCCTACCATCCATCTCCGCGACCCAGCTCTCCTCTTTATAAAAAAAAATCTGGCAAGCCACACCAAGCCGAACCCTCGCCTTCCAAACTCCTCGTCTGCACACTCCTCCGCGTCCGAAGCAATATTCCTCTCTAAGACTATCCAGTCTGGAACGCTCTCCGAGCAGCTCAGCGCAGTCCGGTGCATAATACGAGGACGCTGGAGACGCTCCGGGATAAGGTGGGGAGAGGACGTGCAAGGGCGTGCGGGAGGAGAATTTGGAGGCGGTCAGGTGTGTTGTGGATTGATGGATTGGGGGAGTGGCGCCAGAGAGGAAGCTTGTGTGGGTTTTTGTTGTTTTTCTTTTGAATTGCGCTGGTTCTGATAATCGAATGTAGGTATTTCCGCGACCAACTTCTCCATCCTAGTGTGACGAACAAGCGGTTGCTTGTCTGGCACTTCGAGGACTGGCTGAAGAAATATTTCTCCTCCGTGCTCCAAATCCTCGAGGTACGGTTACAACTCCATCCACAAATTCCGGCATATTCTTACATCTTTAGCAGACATTATTTCTCGACCCACTTCCTGACATCCGTACTCAAACGATCTTCACCCGAGTAGGAGCAGAATCCCTGACGAGTGTTTGTAAACAAACTTGTGAGTCGAATACTTCCTTTCCTTTCTCTTTTCCTCTTTCCTCTCTTCCTATTTCTCTTCGTGTAACTCATATACATCTTTCGTAGATACAGGAAGACCGGAAAATCCCTCGCATCCCATGCATCGTACATCCACCTGCAGCTCCTTCAGAGCCACCCAGCGATGAAGGGCATCCTCGTGCAAGAAATGGTGACGTCTGGCCCCCTGCTGCCTCCTCTGCCTCTGCCTTCACACCTCCACCTGTGACGAACCACCCTCATCATCATGGAGCCAACGTGCGGAACGCAAGCTCGTCGTCGTCGGAGATGGTGAGCCGCTACGCGTTCCTGTTCCACCCTTCTGCGTAGCAGTGTAGATTGGATGTGAAGACGACCACCTGCAAGCGGATGCTACAAGATATATCTGGTCGTCGTGTACCGCTTCCCTGAGGTGGGTTGTGCTTCTTTGTGATACTTTTGACGTTGTCTTACGTTGTCTTTTTAGGCATATATACCTTCTGTGTTCGAGAACTGCGTGACTCTCGTCCAGCACGACTCCAAACTTGCTCTATGGGACACAGCAGGTTAGGACTCAGGAGGAATACGACGTGATCCTCATCGTTTCCTCCGTCGTCGACTTCCCAACTAGAGGTTCCATGACACCAGGCGATAGTCGGTATGGCCGTTCCTTTTCTTCAGCCATCTTGCATCGTGATTGCTAGAGAGGCGATACAGGTGTGGGAGGCGGTGCGGTGCGGGTACTACAGGTGTGGGTGGGGATACAGGTGCAGGTGAGGGTGGGCTTGGAGGCAGGCTGACGGACGCCAGCGTCGCATGTTTGGGCGCTCCCATGTCCATCCACCAGATGGCAGCATCACCACTGATTGTTCTCATTGCCGAAATACTGGACAAGCTAGGGCGTATCCGGGATCCTGCAGTACGGGAGTAACACTTATGACACAAGTGCTGGTGCCTCCGCTGACGCATATCGCTATCAATGCTGGACAAGCACAGGCTCAGTGGCATGGCAATTATAGTTAAGGATCCGCCAACTGACGGGGGAAAGGCTCGCTGCGCCATCCTAGACGCGTGACAGAGCTAAAATTATAAAACAAGCGCTTTTGTAGCCAACTATACGCAAAAGATGGATTAGTCTCGAAGGCAGTGTAACCGGTCACAATCATTACATTTCAAATGTAGTCTTTTTTCGGACTTCATTACAAAATCTTAGTTACCGGGGTATGAGAGCGTGACAAAGACAAGTCAGCGCGTTCAAGTACACTGGAGCCTAGGTTGGCGAGCACTACAGTAAACGAGAACACTGTTAACTGCCTGCACTTCGCCTTGCACCACGGCAGTGCGCAGCGGGGAAAAACTACTACCCATTTGCTAATTCAAGCACGGTCTCCTCATAGCCCATTTAGTGCACGACACCGAAAGACTTACCGACATTCCACACATCAAATGAGAGTCTCGAATTTGGCTGTAATCTACAACGGCAGATGGAAAACAAATTCGCTCTCAAAATTTATCCCCGTGGCTATCATGATCCTGGAGATCTTCGACGCACGGTGGTGAGTTGAAAGGTGAGGTAGGCATGTCACTGTAGCAAAACTGTTGTTAGCTGACCTTTTGGGAAGATAGCAAATTTTTGAGCCCCTTCTTGTAGAGCTCCTGGAGTATAACTGGGCGAAAATGACGTGAGGCAGAGCAAAGAACGAGCAAGGAATGCCTCAAACCCAGCGCGGGACTGCTGTGACCACATGTGACATCCGGCAACTAAGCATTTAACGACTACAAAACATGACGGAAATAAGACATCATTTTGTAACGTAAATTTAAAAGCAAAGAAAAATCGCTAAATTTCAACTAAATTTTTGAAAAAATGGAAATCGTATTTAGTACATCAATATCAATGTTTCCCTTCTATAAAGCTAAGCAAAATAATGGGAGGGGAAAGTGCTATTTGGCGAACAAGTCAAAACTTTACACTGCCCTGATGAATTCCTGACCTTCTTATAAACCCCTCTCACGTTTCAGTGGGTGGGAGTTTTGATGAACCTAAAAGATGGATGTAATTCTCCCATTTTTTTCCGCATACATGCGTAGTATACAAGTAGGACTGCATATTTGCCAAGTTTTAAAAAGAACGGAGCCCTGACAGTCGAGATATAGCTCAAGCAAAAGCGACTAAAAAGTGACAAGTGTCAAGTGAGTTCAATTTTTCGTACCGAAAATTTGGCATTGTTTGGTCCGCCCCTAGAGAATGATTGCTCGCCAAGCTCGCAATTATAAGCGTCCCGATATCGATCAGACTTTGTAAAAAGTACATCTTTCCTCACAACCACCACGTCGCCAGATTCGCCCCCGCCGTCTTGCACCACGCTCCTCGCAAACACTCTGCAGTGAGCTTCTGCTGTACCCCTCACAGTGGATCTCTTGGCTACTGTACAGTGTCAAAATGACTAGGCGTTCAATAGGTGATAGGGAGGGAACCGGTGGCGGGTATCTCAGCGAGTATATGCCACTTTCCTTGATAATTTCTTTCACTTCATGTCCAGTAGAATGTTTTCTAGAATATCCGTGACCTACCAGACTTGTGGGCAGCTCGTGAAGCCGATATGCGGTGACTTCAGGGCGGGGATGTGATATAGGCGAAGACCGGTACGTGCCTGGTTTGGTCTCAGAATTTCTCTCTCAAAACACCAGTGCAAATCAGGGCGCAGACACTCATAAGGGTGGATTTTTGGTGTGTCTCCAACTCAGATGAGCCGATATGCCTTGCACGCAGAAACCACGCAAACTTCAAGGTACGTACGGGTTTTTTTTTCTGTCGACTTTGTTATCTCTGCTCATGTCTCTTATGTGTGTTTATCAATCAGTTTCACCACCCATGCATGCCCCATAACGGCTTCGTTTGTAAGTGCGTCGGGGGGGGGCAAATGATTTTTAGTCACTTCTCATTTCAGCCGAATGGAACCTCAAACCGTCTCTGCTTCCCCTTTCCGTCAATATTCCTAAGGATTGACACGAGGTGCGTTGGTGGCTCGGTTGGAAGACACACTGGGTGCTGGTCGGCGAATCCGGTGCTGACAGGATTACAACAGCGATTTTCCGATACATTCACCTGCAGCCTGGCTATACCGTCGCTGCTGCTGCTGAAGAAGAAGCAGAGGACCAGAGAGAACGCGAGTTCCTGACGCACGAAGGCCAGCACGAGCAGCTGTTCCTGCAGAACGAGGAGAAGTGGAACCAGGAGGCGAGGGACCGGGCTGCTGTGATAATGAGCGACCTCGAGTCGCGCCTTGCTGCCTTGCCCCCTCCTACTCCTGCTCCTGCACCGTCTACCCATCCACTGTCTGCGCATACGCCGTCCGCCCATGCTCCGTCGGTTCATTTTGAGGATGAGCCGGCAGAAGAGGAGCTTGCTGAACAGCGAGCGAGCGATAGAGACTCCATCCGTACCATTAGTGCCATTGCGACTCAGGCGGCATCGCAGCATGCTGCTGATGTTACGGAGACCGTTGGAGGCTGAGCTTACGCAGCTGCGCGGTGAATTTGAGTCGGAGCGGGACCAGCGTGTGGCGGATGAGGCTGAGACGAGGGAGAGGGAGCGGCAGGAGGCGGCGGAAAGGGATGAGGCGATCCGGGCGCAGCTTAGCGATATTATAAATCTGGTGCAGGACCATAGGGATATGCTTGAAACGAAGAATGCGTTGGTGGATAGTCGGTGGGCGGAGAAGGAGGGGCGGCGGGCGGATAAGGGAGCTCAGATGATTGAGTTTCGCGATATGGTGCAGAAGATCCATGGTGATATGGAATATAACCGTGTGGAGTGTGGGGAGGAGAGGAGAGAGGCGAGTGGTGGTATGCCATATATTTATCATGCTGATATCTGCAGTGATTGATGAACCATTTTTCAGGGCAAGAAAGAGTCATCGAGAGGCTTGAACGACAGAATGCGGAGCAAAGGGTGCTGTTGCAGGCTTTATCTGATACTAGTAGTGAGTTTATAGTTTTTCGGGTCCTGAAACATGGCTCATAGATTTGTCAATAGGCTGGAGAGCAGACTGCGAGACACATCATCACGAGACGATTGAGGCTGTCAAACCGACGGCGAATGAACAAGTGCCGTTTAATGTGCAAGGCGTAAGTTATTCCTCCTCTACGATCCGTATTCCTTACTTCAAGTTGATGTTTATACACATACCCGCTCTAGTACCTCGACGAGTTCAGCAGGGCGGTAGCGACGGAAGTACGCATGCTGCTCGGAGAAGTGGCCAAGATTCGCGAAGAGAGGAGGGCGCTGCAGCAGTATGTCTAACATATCGTCCAACATCCCAAGATAGATGATTCTTTCTCTTTCTTTTTTTCTTTACAGCGAAATTGGTCATTTGCTGTGTATGAAGGCGAAATGGCCCTGGAGGCCCAGTGGAGGGGAGTACGAGCCTGACTGGTGAGTGCCACTTGTGTTAGGTTTCATGGACATCGAACTCACCTCATCTCGTCTTGTGTGGTTTGTAGGAGACTCCCAGGCGGCCCCGCACCCCCTCCTCCTGATGACAACACGCTGCCTATGCCTGGGATGATTCCAAATTCCTCATGTCGTTGGAAGTCGATGCCTGCCTTCTGCAACTGTTCCACTGAATCTGGTGTAAACATGTCGTCACTGCCTTCAAGAAATACTTCAGCTCCATCCACGTGAGTTCTGTGCTAGCACGCACGCTAGACTGAACTTGAAATTGAACTACCATGTCGAGCATTCCTGCGGAAACTCTCCCTCCTCGTTCGCAAGGGTTGTGCCAACCTGGATGATTTTGAGCAGATCGACATTACACCGCATGGTTTGGTAGTGGTAGTCAGACGATGTTTTGAAATTTCCAATCGGTCGAGCGACGACACCCGGAAATCCGGTGTCCTGGATTTAGGTGAGTTGGGAACTGGGGTTGACATTTGAGTGAGATACGACCATTGCAACATACGGGAAGTGGTCGATGAGATCGCGTATACTCTTCATTTCAGCCTCCAGGCTAGGCCCCCACACCTCTCGTATTCGAGCCATAGGTAACAAACAACACGAAGTGAAAGACCAGTTTATTGTGTAATATTTACTTGCACAATTTCTTACACAGATATGTATTATGTAATATCGAAGATTACTGCCAGTCAAAAAAGTGCAAGAAACAATGGTGGTACAAGGTGGACTACAAAGCACGCAGGCATCAGAACCAAGCCATGTAGCTCGTTTCTTCGACGAGGTCCAAACTCAGAGCCCCATGATCGAAGTTAAACTTCTCGTTTTCAGCCACTCGGGGAGATGAAGGTATGAAGGGGGTAGGCTGGCGAGAAGCGAACGTATATCTCTCTTCGACGTTCAGTCCTAAGGTAGAGAAGTGGTAGATATCAGGTAACCAAGATTCTTGAGCAGATTTGGACGGAGCTGACTGTGAGGCCCTCAGCGGAGGTCCCTTGGTATTCACGCCCTTCACTATGGATCGTGCTTCGATTCTTTCCGCTGTTTGAGATATAAGGCAATGAACATCGTTGAAGGATGGTGGCAGTTTTGGTTGCGGTTGCGGAGAATCAACACATTCCATCGACGAGGCTTCAACGTTGTGTCGTTGAAATAGGGCCCGTTGAGACTTCTCCAGTAGATTCTGCATGACAGGCTACAAAGGTAGAAATAAGGGTCATCCACAAGACAGAGCAAGAAAATTTCCTACCAACGCCTTCCCACTAAAAGGTAGTATCTTTGCCGCAGCCCTAAACAGGCGACATCCTCTCTCTAAGTCTTGAAACGCACAGGCCGCTAGGGAAGTAGATGGGGCACGGGATATCAACAGGGATAGTGTAACCTCATGAATCGAGTTAGAAAACCCAGAAGTCAATCGCGAATAAAAACTCTTACCACAGCAGAGAATGAATTAAACCAGAAATGCAGAAACCTGGCGCTCAATTGGGGCTCATGATCAAAGAGTGTTTCCACCGCCGATATCAAACTGGATGCTCCCAGGTACATCGCGACAACAGACGGTGCATAAAAGTGACTGAAGTCAAAGGCATCAGGGCCGTTCATTGCTTCCGTGAAGTACCGCCGGTGAAGTTGTAACAGGGCTGCACAGAATAGCTTATCTTTCAGGATTCCGGATTCCAGATTCATTGAGACAGGCAGGTACGCACCTATTTCGCGACTCATGGCAACAAGCCCCCGCTGCATCACCAAGAAACGAGGATTTACGTCATGCTGGTGGTTTTCGTCGAGCGCTGGAACGCCAAAATCTCGGACAGACTTATCCAAATGGATGATATGAGGGTACTCGGGCTGCTCTGCGGCTACCATGGCCTCTAACATCGGCGACAGGCATTGAATGAAAAAGGTGTTTTTCCACTCATGATCTATATTTGTTACTCAGTAAAATTTCAACAAGAAAACTCAGAAATGAAAGATGCATACAGAGACACGACAACGGAACGGAATGCTCACAAACGATCTCTTCCCGTGGCAGGTATAGTCCTGGACCTACACACGTTGGTGGTTTAACGTCGACATGAGCCAAAGAAATTGACGGAGGGCGACCGAGAGATAAAGACTGATATAGACTGTGTCAATATACACGACAAAAATGGCTCTGGGACCTACCATGCGGCAGTCCATGTTAAGCAGTTCCCAAAATATGGCTTTACGTTTTTCGTTCTCTTCTGGGATAACTTTCAATCGATGGGCCTCTCGATCTGTTTTATTATTGAACACATCATATTTTCCCATGAAAACGGAGACACGTACGGAGCCAGAGCTACCGAATTCGATAAAATTAGACAAGACGCAAACTTGTTCATTTAGGAATACATACCCCTTGAGCCAACTTGGTGACGAACCCCATGAGGTTCCATGCGTATCCGACAGCTTTTTTATTGTCCGAAAATATGAGGTGGTACCAAATCATGAAGAACTGTAATGACCGAGTTAATGAATGTAGTAACATGTCAAGGCTGGATGAGCGGACCAATGCATGAAGCACATCAAAGTCAGGCTCTTCCATCAGGGGTATTTCACAAACGGCAGCCCGAGCCAGATGATGATAAGCCTCTCCGTGTAGCGAACCAAGAGGCCGGTTGAGGTCAACAAGAGACCCGATCGATAAGTGCATCAGTAATAGCGCAAGTCGGCGTGGACTAGGTGCTTCGATTTGTGTTTCATAACAGTAATGTAGCAGATTCGGTAGAAAGGTTTCCGAAGCATCGATATTGAACCTGAGAAACTCTGAGCATTGGATGACATTAGTCGATTGGAACTTACTGCCAGAACGCATTGTTCCTCGCTTCTTCACAAATCTTTAAGGCCACTGCTCTGGGTGGAAGAGCGTCCCGTATACGTTTCCGGATGCTTACATCAACTGCCCAGGGAAATGGGAATGTCGCACTAAGCTGCAAAATATCTGGCGCAACATTAGGAAATCCCGAATTTCCTTCAGAAAATTTATCTATTGGTGGAGGACGAGATCCTTCGGCGTAAAGTGGTTGGTTGATTAATGATAAAGCCCCAACCGACTGTCGCAAATTTTCGTCTCTTGCATTGGTGGTATCCGAGGTTGACGTTGTAGGCTGCGGATTGGTTGATCCATATAGCTCTTGAGAAGTTTTAATCTTCAGCAATTCGGGAGCAAGAAGTGGATGTGGTTGGTTGGATGTTTGAGATTGCAAAGTCTCCAGGGCATCTTCAAGTTGCCGCACGCGATCACCCAACTCAAATATCTTTTCATGTAGTTGTTCGGCACCAGCAAGGATGAATCTGGGTAATCAAAACTATCAGACTATTTCCGCATTAAAATCGATAGGTCTAGCCTGCTTCCGCGTCCGGAGGTAAGGGCGCCTGCTTGACATTAGCTACCAGAACAAAAATAGAATTAGAACCAAGCGGGAGAAACGTACCGTTGGGGCACAAACTTCCACATCCCCTCTTAACGCATGACTGTGGTGCAAAATGCTCATGAGTTTAAGTATTCCATGAGGACTTGAGTAGATTGTCACCTGGCAGGGGAACACGCGGTCACACTGTAGATTCAGACATGAGTATAACAACACAGGATTACTTATAAGCAACAAAATACCTTGAGCTTTAACCTACGGGTTCGAAATAATCAGCAAATCTGTCGGCATCTGATAAAATGAAAGAGCTACCTCCGACATTCCTTACAAGAAAGCTTGCGGTTGTTCTTCTCGTCGACTCGTGCCCTGCTCGGAGCTGGTCCACCTGAAGTTGTACCCTCAGGCCGGCTGCTCCTGATTAAGTCGCCTCCTGTTTCCATCCCCGCGCTTTGTTGTTCATTAGAACTGATGTGTCCGGGACCTTGTTGCAAAAAATCGGCAGAAAGAGGTGTGTGCCTTGGTCGAGGAGATGTAGATTAGAGTTAAGAAGAACACCCTACCCGGACTGTAGACCCGTGACTTCCGGAGGACGAATATTGAACGTTCTCAGCGTGGTTCTGAACTAGGTAAAAGCCGCCATTTTGGCTAAGTGAAAGGCCTAGTCCTGGCGGCAAACCGATTGAGCTCGGAGTCACAACAAGGTACTGTCCCCATGATGATTTGCGACAAGTCAGCCTTTGGAACCCTTTGGGTAATCGACCCTTTCATATGGAAAGCGAGTAGAACTTGGCCACGAAATGATGCTTCATTTGACAATGCCATGAGTGATGGAGGGGTAAATTCAAAGTTGAGGTGAGTATCGGCAATGTGGTCATAACAAAAGAATGGCGGTCATGTCAAACCAAATGTGACCACCATAAGCCAAATCAGAAACGCCGTATTCAATCACGGAGCCAAGAACGCAATTCATGGATTTCATCATTTCATTATGCTGCGTCCAACTTGAGAAAACGCGGGGCTAACAAGGCCAGCAAGTTGTCCATTGTGGCATACATACTCTGCGAACTCTGCGGAAGCCGCACGGCTAGAAATACATAGAAGGCTACAATATACAACTAATGTCCGATGTTTTGAGGAGACAACGCAAGACAACGGCTAAATAATCGCTCAACCCAACCTAACAGCAATACACTAGAAAAATGCCATCAAGGTTTGGTCACTGCTTGAGTGCAGGGCACCCAGTTCGAAGTTTATCGTATCCACTACAGCCAGTTTTGAAGTTGGAGGTAGTGTTGGAGGTGAAGGGATGGCTGGACCGTCCAACACTCGAATAAATACCTTCACCCTTTGAATTTTGCACTCCATAAACGTGTTGCGGTCCATTGGTGGACGGAGAGAATGGCCGAGCTGCTACAGTCCTGCTAGTAGAATACCCGCCCGGGAAGGGTGATATCCTCGGAATGCTGTTGATTCCGAAAGGGATATCAGGCAACACAGGTGATGATTGAGATGGAATATTGGGCACAGGTGCCCAAGAGTGAGAAGGAGGACAGCTCTGAGTGGTTTTGGCCGAGCATTGACAGGGTTTCCGGAGAGGGAACAAGGCTTTGGCCCTTTGATGAACTTCAACGATACACTGCGACAAACTTCGGTGGGATCGTCCGAATGAGTCGGATTGCATGAGTTGAGGGTGCTGATAAGGACTATATTGCTTGACATAGCTGAGTTCAAGGCTGCCATTTCCTTGTGTGCTGTTGTTCGGTTCAGAATCGAGCATTCTCGTCTGTGATGTGTCTGAGAACGATGGTCAGTAACTCTTGACTGGTGGACCAGCAGTTGAAGATATAGTTCGCCTTATCGATCATGGTCTCCAATATTGGCTAAAGGAACAAAATTTAAGTATGATAAGGCAATGCCAGGAACGAATATGCTCACCAGAACTTGTTGTGCCCGTGGACAGGTCTCTTTCGCGGCACGGAATAGAATACGGGCCCATTCCAGCTCCTGCAGCGCTGCTGGAGAGAGGCATGTGAATGGTGCCCGGGACACCAGAAGGCAGAGGGCCACCTGTGAGTCAAAGCAAGTCCATCAGTAAAAATGGCAGTGGTGGGTTGGCGTGTGGAAGAGACGTCTGGCGATTCTACATACGGATGATTCTAGAGGCGATTCTCACGCCCACGCCGTAAACCAGAATTTCTCGTCCATGTGAACGAGGAGCAAGCCAAAGAGAGCGTACTCACGGAGGCGGAGAAGGCGTTGGACCAGTAGCCAAGGATTCGTGCAGTCAACTGCGGCTCCCTTTCATATAGGTCTGATACGTTCGCTATCATGCGCGATGCACTGAGGAAGACCGCCACAACCGACGGTGCATATTTATGCCTTCTATTAAAGGCCTCTTCTGGGCCGCTGAGGGCACGCGTAAAGGACTGGCGGTGAAGTTGGAGCAAGACTAAGATCAGAATACCGAATACCTGATCAGCTAAATCATTGTGCTGTAAAAAGAAAGCTCTCACCTGCTTCCAGAGCACTGGACAGAGACACTCTCTGCATTACGATCGATCTTGCATGAGTATCCTTGTTTCTTAGAGGTGTCGGAATAGAGAAGTCACGAATGCGCTTATCGAGGTCCAGCACCGTATCATAGTCCAAGGTTGGCTGTGAGATCGCATCGAGCACAGGAGCTAGACAAGTCAAATAACAAGAGTGTTTCCATTCTTGGTCTATACCGTCATTAGAAGATTGAACGAAATATAAACAGGTCAAGATGCTTACAATAATGGAAGCTTTCGGAAGGATCGCACCCCTCATCCGGGGTTGGGCGGCCCAACGATAAAGACTAAAAGCGATATTAATATGAATCTGATATTAAAAGGAAATGACATACTAAGCGAGCGTCTAAATAGAGCAACTCCCAAAACAGCGACCGTCGTTTCTCCACTTCTTCTGGGATGACCTTCGATTTTCCGCTATTTCGATCTGGAGAGACACTAGTTTAGAGAAGTCAATAACACCAACAAGTACCAGATTTTGTAAAAGAGAGCCGTTATCGTTTCTACGTTAGTTTCCTCCATGACAGGAATCTCGCATAGACTAGCACGCGCTAGCTGGTGATACTTCTCGGCGTCGGGGTGGTCGGCCTCGCGGTTCGGAAGGTCGACAAGACAACCAACAGCCAATATCATGAGCAAGAGGGCGAGTCTCCGGGGCGAAAGCGAGGCGGTAGAGGCGGTGTAACATTAATGATATGCCAAGTTGGGGTAGAAAGTCGAGCTAGGATGGGGGTTGTACTGCCAAAGGGCATTTTGACGAGCTTGTTCCCAGAGGTGGTCGGATTCTTCGCGAGGGGGGAGGTTGCTACGTATAAACTCGCGCAGGGCGAGATTCGGTTCCGGTGAAATGGTATCTGACAGCGGAAAATTGTGGCTTAGACGCGCTATCTCAGCAGCAAAGTGCGCTTGCGTCCCTCGCTGGAGCCCCGTTCCACTGGAGCTCGATCTATGTCCATATGTTGAGACGACTTGCCAGTAGGCCCGTTGTTGTGCTTTGCAGCTGTATCCGATTGAGTACCGCTGTATAATCCCATGGTACTTTTGATTCCGAGAAGCTCTGGGTGCATCAAGGGGGGAGGCTGGTCTGGGTCTGCTGCGTGTTCGCCATGTACAGTCTGCAGAGCATCCTCGAGGCTACGAATGCGGTCGCTCATTTCCTGGATTTTACTGTGTAATTGTTTGGTATTGGCAAGAATAAAACGGGTCCCTTTTCCTGAGACGAGGACGCCTAAGACGGTGTCAGAGCTCCACATATGGTATTGAATCCATCTTGACATACCATCCGGGCAAATTTCAGCGCATCCTCGTTTCTGTTGGAAAAGACAGTAAGATAGGCGACATTCACCTGCAGCGCAAGAGGTCGAATCTTGCAAGATGCACAGGGACAGCTGTGGTCGCACTAGCCGACAAAATGAGCTTCAGGGTCAAGAAAGATGATGACAATCGACGAGCCTTTAACTTCAACCTGGTTTCCCAAAAGCAAAAAAAGCATATTTCGCTTAACCTCTTACTTCGATGCGGCAACATGACAAGCTTACCGCCGACATTCACAGCATGACAAAGGCGCCTGTGAAACATACAAAAGTTGAGATATTGGCGTCAAGGATTACAATGGGAACCACCGAACCTTTTTACCTCCAGGCTTCTTTGAAACTACACCATCAGCAATGAAGATGTGGTCTAACGGAGCATTATTGATGAAGTGATGGTCTTCCGCCTCAGGCCGGGGCCGTGAGGGCAGCTGTACTAGATTTACGAGCTCGCTTGAGTGGTCGGGGAGATTGGTTGGGGTCATAGTCGAGGGTCGAAGCGGCGGGAGCCATAGTACGCTAGGACTGCGTGGAATTCGGAGGGGGCCCTAAGTGGCAGGAGGATGGGCAGAGGAGGACGGAGATCAGAAAAAGGCTTCGTATAGGAAAAGGCACGTACTACATATAGCAGTTTACTGATTAGGCATGGCAGATACACCCTGGCTTGATCTGACTAAGCACCTCGGGACCCCCAATAAGCACCTTGGACTGACATCCCCGACATCCCGACGCACACCAAGTGCGCGTGGGGGCCTACTACCCGCCTACGTGGTACGCGAACGGCAGGATGCATTCAGTAAGTTGATACACTTTCGAATGCTTTAGTCGTTGTCTGATTATGTCCAATTCCATAGCATCGAAAGCCCACACTGGGGATTACCTTGCTACCCGAATAGCCGAATGTCTTCGAGAATGTGGTTTGGACTTTCTCTCAATTCCAGGTTTGTGCATCCTCGTAGCGGCCGCTATTTGTGTTTTTCAACGGTGCTTTGTTCATGGACCAGCCTTCGGACGTTACTTATTCTAAATCAATTTCATGTGGGTATACCCTCAGTGCCAGGCACCTGTGAACTGATACCTGTGAACTGATCTCGGCGAGGACCCCGAAAGCCCCCTAGAAGGTATGTATCGAGTCCGGGTACAAATGACCAGTTTTGGCACCGATGTATGTTCAAAAGTCCGGGTACCAGTGCTCTCATCACCGAAGGTATGTTCGAAAGTCCGGGTACAGGACGGGCCCGGAGGTGGTGGTCGGGCACCTGAGCGGCGTCCCTTTTGAGGTCAATTAGGCGCTTAGTTAGTACTTTCGTACTCCTACGAGTCGGCCCTCGAATGAATGAACGGCCGTTCGCGCACTCCGAGCCATGTTTTCGGGAGTTGGTGCACGTGCAGGTTCAAAAATTGCTGTCTGGAAGCAAAAAAAGCATTCATGATGTCAGATATAGAGGCGGAATAGATTCCTATGCAGATCTTTGTGTCCCAAGCGCTTGAAACAGCTTGAAATAGCCCGAAAGAAAAAATTTGGGATTTTTAGGCCAATTTTAGAGCTATGTATCGAAAATCTGGGTACAAATGGCACTCGGCGAAGGTCTGTACGAAAGTCCGGGTACAAACGGCCTCGCAGAGCCGAAAAAAGTCCGGGTACAGGACCTGGAGCAAAAAACATACCTCCTAGGAGGCTTTCGGGGGTCCTTCTCGGCGGTACTCGGCTGAGACTTCGTGCCTACGTATACGTCCAAGGAGATGCAAAAATTCTTGTAATCGAAGCGGTTTACCATGAGTTCTTCTGTGGCCTCAAAATTTGGAACGTCAATACGCAAACATGTCTTGTATCGATATCTGAAATTATGTGATTACAACTCTGTTTATTACATTGTTAAACGACGTTAAGTCATTTATGTAACCACAATTAAATATTTACCAAGCTGTTCCAAAGTTGTTTCGCGGAAAACAAAGGCGTAAACGGGGAGAGTATGGACCCGACGGCACCATGGTACCAGTTGATTTCACGGAAGTCTCCGGTGGCTCGAAATACTTGAAGGTAAGGATCCAGGTTGCACCCGTACTCACTACCCCTCGGTGGACTGTACGCAAAACCATGGGGGTATGGCTGGGTGAGAGGTGTGGGTTATTACAGGGAATTCGAAGTCATCGCCTCAGGAGGGAAATTCAAGTAGACCCTGTTGCAGTTCGAAACGGACGAAACAAGGTCTAAAATAGAACAAATAGCAAGACAAGATCTAAAAATATCAAGGAAGAATCAACCAACGAGCCGCATTTGGGACAATGAAGCAATTTTTACTCCCACATTCAGCCTTCGGAGTCTGAAAAGAACAATTGGTTACAAATATATGGAGCTTTCAGACTTCCTATAAGGGCCTACGTGGCTACTGGGAGCAGGAGATTCCCGAGACCATAATCGCGGCGATCGATTGTAACAGCCAGCTCCTTTCCACCAGCATCAATGTCCTCAGCAGCTAAATCGCAGGCCGCCGCCAATGGAATCAGGAGGTCACCCCGACTTATTGCCCCCACCCGACCACCCTCGACTGCGTCAAAGTCGGAACCGGGGTCTGACCCAGCCAGCGCCCCAGCGTCCACGGTTCCAACGTCCATCACTCCACCGTCCAGCGCCCCATCTGTATCCAACCAACTGTTTCAATCATCCACAGCCTTTCGACCATCCCTCAAAAGCGGCTCCGCTTCGACAAAAAGCAGTCTTGCATTTTCTTCACATCAACCGAGTACCTCCTCTTTACTTAATCCAAACTCGACCAGGTCATCAGGTAGACAAATGAGCAAGAGAAGCCGTAGCGACAGTTCAGCAGCGTCGGATAATTTACTGCAAACTTCCTTGGCCAAGAAACTAAGAAGGGATCCCCTAGAGGCTCTTCAGGGGGAACTGCAGACGTTTCTCGGGCACGCAAAGACTGTCATATGTCGACTTTATACAGACCTCCCACAGATCGGATCCTTATCTGGATTTCAAAGCCCACAGCAGCAAATGCAGCGCTTTATAGATCTACTCCTACCTATTCTAGGAGTCGATAGATTGGAGGATAAAGATTTTAACTTTTCCGCCACAGCATTACCAAGGATCCAGAGACAATTGACCCAATCGTCTTTCATCGTGCCTTCCTTCCAAGAACTCCTCGCTCAAGATGAGGGATTCAAGGATTATTTTGGAGGACTAACTCAGTTAAATGACCACGCTGCCCAAGTACTGCAGGAATTGTGCACTTCCAGGTCCGAAATTCTCCGACAAATTAGCAAGATACTGAAGGGAGAAGAGCCGGAGTTGGTATCACCGTCTCAATTCGGAAGGAGGCGCGGCTGGAAGCAGATGCAGTTTAGCCCTGAATACGCCATTCTTTGCCATCGCCCGGCAAATAACCGACCTGATCCTCCTGTGCGACTAATGCACGATGCGTTCTCCGCCTTTTATGACTGTACTGGCGACCGCTCCATTAGAAGGATGACGAATTTCCGGATGGCCTCAGAAAAACTTGGAAAAATTCTGACAGATTGCATGGAGTATGAAACTCAACGTATTGACCTCATCATGCGAGAACTGCGTAAAATCTTTCCCGAAGAAAATGGATATGTGTGGGTCAAGCATTCGTATTCCAACACTGGCACCACAGACATTGTATATCAGAGAAATCCAGTGCCTACGAGCCACTACAAGTCAAGATTCACAGACAAGAAAGTCCCACCTACCATACTAATAGTGATCGAAGTCAAGCTCGAAGCTGGAGAAGGAGGTGATGCCTTCATGCAAAACGCTCGTTACTATGATATGATCACCAGGACCAATGATCGGTACAGAGAAACAGGCGCTCCTATCTTTCTCATTTCAATATATGGTATGTTGCTTTCGACCTTTTCTATTGATTTATCACGTACCCTATTTCAGGGCCTCATGTTCAATTTTGTGGTGGTTGGAAGGGGCCTGTTACCAACGCTGCAGTAGACCCATTCTCGTACTGCTTCGTTTCTCTTGATTCAGCTCGGCAGGATAAAGAATTGTTTGCAAACATGTTAGTGTCCTTGAGTGATGCTTTGGCTTACCTTCCTTCGTCAGTAAACCCATTCGTTTTTCCTTCACACAGTTGTTCTTAACCTGTTTCAGGTGCCACGTCCCAAGCAACTCATCCAACCAAGTCATTAAAGAAGGTGTCCCAAACATCTTTCACAAATATAAACCTCTGGAAAGTGAAGAGGAACTCCCTCTTGCCATAACTTCTCGATTCGGCTCATATCTGCCCGACTCTCGTCATACAGTCTTCCTTGCCCAAATATTTCCAGATGCGGCCTCTCCAGCAGTCAAGCAAGACTGCCTTGCAAAGCTCTCGTACGACGCCATGCGCTACGGTGACGTTGTGCATAAATTCCTCGCTGCTAAAGGCTTTGCTCCCAAGCTATTTGGTTCATCGTCAAAGCCGGCTGTAGGAGCCACCGTTTGGATTATGGAACTTCTCCCTGAACCAACGCAGGAGCAGGCCGGGTGGATCACCCTGCACAGTTATTTGCGGAAGCCTAGTTCACCTTCTCACAGGGAAAGCATACGAGACATTGTTTTGTCGATCATTAATACCCTTAAGGCTCACTCATATGTCCATGGGGACATGAGGGAAAACAACCTCATGATCAAAGTCACCAATGATAAGGACAATCAACCTGTATTTCCAATTCAGGTTAACGTGGTCGATTTCGAGTGGGCTGGCTTGGCTGATCAGGTGATGTACCCTTCAGATCGGAACCCAGACATCCAATATCCAGGCGAGCCAGCAGGAGTTATTTCATCTGACGACGATCAAAAAATGGTTCAGACATGGCTACACCGTCTGCTATGACCAGCAGGCGATATTTATGCAGCATAGATTGTACGGTTAGTTTGAGTGTAGCCCTAGATATGATACATGTACCCTTTGTTTTGGAAAACGATTGTATAAAGCTCTGCAACGCAAGTCCTGGCTGGAGTGAATAGTGGCTAAAGAAGAAGTGTTGTAAATGAATTTATGCAAAAACTACAAATCAAGTTGGTTCATGGCAACAGTAAGATCCAGGATGTCATGGTCTTCTTCCTGTTGTACATATGGTGATGCTCTTGCAAGAGAGATCACAGCAACACAAGCACTAGACCCGAAAGTTTCAAAGGATAATGATGCGAAGTGTGAGAAGACACTACTTGGTTTGATGATTTCGAGGTCTCCGAGTTCTGAAGACCAAATCGACGCTCCAATGTCCTGAAACTGAGAGCTTCCGTCGTAAGGTTTTTGGAGGGTTTTGTATCGACGTATAGCAAGCAGGACTTCCACCAAATTCGTTGACGTGCGAATTTTGAAGATCGAATCAATGACTACAGGAACTTTGACCTTCGAAGGGGTCAGTGCAACCAGGGCACATGAATTTCCAAAATATTTCGTAGAGGGCGAATAACGCAAGCCGCGAATAGTTATACTTGTCAGGAACTGTGCACGGTCGACGCAAATGTTACTATCGCGTTGGCGAAGGATTGTTTGCAGCTTCAACGGGACCTTTGACGTGGCCATTGGGTTCCAAACGGTGGCTTCGGGTTGTTCATCAGTCATAAAGTTCATCATGTCCGCTGTTAAGGAGTTGCGAGCACGGGGATCAACGAGTCGATTAAAAATGGACTGGCAACTGAAAATTGCTGGGGGACATTGGTTTTCCTTTTTCACGAAGGCTCTAAGGTTCGCTGCCCTGGTAAAACTCCCTGAGATTGTCTGTTCTAGTTGACCTTGAAAAAAAAGGTCGACCATTCAATAAAAGCTGGAAAGGAACACGATACTGAACTCACCAATTTTGAAGTTCGTAGGTATTCGTTCCAGCATACCAATCAGCCTTTCAAACGGAAAAGTCCACCACCCGTGGACTGGGCCGAACCGACAAAGATATTCGTGTAAGTGTAGTGCCATGTGATGGTTCGGATGAAATTGATATTGCGGAAACAATTTCTTGATGCCTTCCATGTAAGCTTTCATGTGAACAAGGTATGCAGTTGCGATGGTTCGAGAGGTGGTTCGGGAAGAGGCCAAAACAACTGCAGAGATAAGTGAAATAGTAACGTGTAAGATTTCCTTGCATTTTTGTGATCGCCGGTCATTAGAATCTTGGATGCCCCAGAGTCGAATCAGTGAGAGCGGAAGGTGCGTAACGCCCAACGCCCTCCATTGGTCCGCCTTGAGTTTGCCATGCGAAGGACTTCCAAGGTTCGTTGGAATAGAGGTCATCCACGTCGGTGTTGAAATTCTGGACAGATCAGTCCGAATTTGGTCCAACTCCTCAGCCGTCAGTACTTGGCCAAGCCGCGTCGAGGTATCTGAACCTGGATCGCGGTATTCCATCTGGCCGAATCTCTGTTTAATTACTGTTAGAATAGATCTAGATAAGCCAGGAATGCAGCTCACCCAATGAAGCAATTCATCACAACATACTGCCTTGGAATAGAGAGCACAGCCAGCATCGTTCAGAAATACCTTTTCTTCATCAACAGCGAGGAATTCACAGGCGAATGCAAGAGAGCGCTGATGAATCCTCATCAGTTTTGTCCGGACGGCGGCTTCGGAAACACGGATTTCATCATTTAGGGGCCGTTGTAACATTTTCTGCAGCGATGCGAGGGACTTCTGTTCAGCATCTGTGAAGTCGCTGGGTGGATCAGGAAAATTAAGGGGAATTACAGACCCTTCCTCAGTCGTCCCTCGTCCAAGTCCTATGATGTTATGAAAATGTTCCTTGATGAGTCCAAGAAAGAGGTTGTGCATTGCATCTACAACAATGCACCGCGCCATGTCGAAGTATGGAAGCCGGGACAATTCAGAACAACGAATTCCACTGGCTTCAAATATTGCATGTTGCGAAGTAGCATCAGGAGCTTGGGAGAATGCTTCAGCAGTTTTTCGACATTCAAGGTCCGTCCTTCTTCGCCATGTTTCTGCGTTGGTGTCTCCATAACCCTCTTTGGATCTCGTGCAATGGCAAACAGAGCAGAAGTGTTCGTGACGAAATGATGCGAAGCCTCCCACTTTCCGAGCAGCAGGAAGATCCGTGACTACAGCAACAAGGGCACAGCGCATTGTCCGACCCATAGGAAATTTGGACGTGCGTGAAAAATGCACGCCAGGATCCCAAAATTCAAGGAACTCCTCCACAATTGGCCTGAGATATGAATTCAGTAGGTTTAATGGCGGTTCGCTTGGCCCAGGGATGATGCCAATAAGAAACATGTTCTCTGGTTTGTACCTTTCTTCAGGAGGCAAGTTTAAACAAGCCAGTGATAGTAATCCGATGGATGCTTTCTTTCCTGCTTGTTTGTTCGAGAGTGGATTGAAGAAATCGACGCAAAGACTGAACACATATCGCCCTTCGTCTCCACCGTCCATAAACAGCTTCTCGCCATCTGGTCCAAGGAAATTTCTGAGAAAATCAGCTTCCAAAATGTCCGATATATCGTTGGCAGGATCGACATCGCTGGCCTTTTGCCATGTATTCTTCACGCAGTCTTCGAAACCAGGACGCGAAGCCAGGCCAGCCAGCCAATCTTTAAATTCGAAATTCACAAACGGTTTAATTGGAGTATGGATTTCAACGTCATCGATGATACGAGGTCTCGTAAGGGCTGTTCCACAAGCTGGCCCATTGGAAAACCGTTTGTGCATGCATTGCCTTGGATACTCTGCAATGGGGCAGTTGTTCCTGTAGGTGGGTCTGTATATTTGATGACAATTGGCATTTGGGCAGGTGGCGTAGATTGTACTTTTGCCGTCGAGGCGAAATTGTTGGGTGGCAGAGTCGGGGTCCACAGGAAGGTCACCGAGCAGTTTGCTAGTTTGAGGAGAAATGTTTTCCTTCGATCCAAGAAGGGCGAGCCGTACAAGATAGCACATCATTTCCAGCACAAAATGACGACCAGAACGAGCAAGTTTTGATATTATCTGCAGTGCCACCATGGTGAATACCATCACTTGTATGACAGGATTTACCCCAGGGAGGATAGGACGAAAGTGGTGTTCTAAACGGAGTACATCAGCTTGCAAAAGATTGATATTGACCTGCTGACACTAACCAGATTCAAACACCAAGGGACCGCCAGAAGAACACGATGCAGCCGTGGACTGCTGACCTGTGTTGGTCGAAGACTCTATCCATCTTTCCTTTTCGGCCTTCAGACTTTGCAGGAGTTTGTCGACTTGTTCGAGTAGAAGCTGTTTTGTGACCACCACTTCGTCGAAATTTGACCTGAAGCGGTGTAGATCCGAATCGATATTCTTGGCAGCTTGTAGATTATCTTCCAAAGGAAATGGTTCGTCCAAGCTACCCAAAGATCTGATACTTGCTAAACGAGACGACGTATTGGAATTAAGTTCATTCAACCTCTGTTCAACCACTTTCAGCCGATCAAGGGATTCCCCGATGCGTTGCCTCTTGCTAGGCAATGGGGCAGAGCGGGTTGTTGAGCGGTGCTCGGCCATGTGCGCCTCCATTATATCCACGTCCGCGAGAGTAGGTGGAGCCAGTGACCATAGCCGACCCCCCGATTTTGTTGCAGGTCCAGAGGTCTTGTCTGCTAGAGACATTGAAGCTATATATGACGAGATAGCCTCATTGGTCTTCTGTAATGCCTGGGTACGAGCCGACTCGCCCACAAGCCGGATATCCGCAAGTCGATGTTTGTCGATGGTTCGCTGGTCATGCTCTGTTCCGTTGGGTTGTTGCCCACATCCTTTGCTAACACATTGGCAGATGGGCATGAGGAAGATAACGAAACAGAGATATGAAGTTAGGCTGGTTTATACCGAGAATTTCCTTCACGACAGGTCGCCAGGACAATACTTGGTACAAAACAAAGATAAGGAACAAAGTCGACTCCGGGGTGTTGTATTTTGTCCACGTCGGAGAAAACAACAATACCTCTTGAGCTCCTGTTCAAATTAGAGTCTTCACATTTACTGGCGCTGGAAGCCAGAATGATCGTTGCTGAGCGGTCGAGGTGTTGGCATTGGTATCCCTTAAACGGGTAAGGTCACTCACAACTACTCAATACAAAATAGGGCCTCAAAAATTTGAAGAATATGCATTCAAGTTAATTTAACGATGTACAACTGCAACGTGATATCGTCAGCGGGGTCTCATAAACCAGTAAGACAACTCACACAGCAGCGAGAGAATAGCAGCGATTTCAAGCGGAGAAAGTTGGAGAAAAGGCGTAAGCAAATAGGCTAGATGGACGCGTAGAGCATGCGAGGCCAAAATGCCGAATGGCTAGCCTCTTTGGAGTCAGCAAGGTCCCATCTACGCACTGTGGCGGACGATGTCCAGACAGCAGGATGTTGCTAGCAGTCACTGCAGCGGCAATGCCACCATCTTCACCTAAAATTACATTTAGTATGATTTAATGGCCATGGGGAAATTGTGACTTTACACGTGATTTGAGCCAAACACTGTCAATTATTTCAGGCTCCCATCTCTTTGATTTGTCAGCGCCATGAGCGAAATTCGCGCTTTCGACCGTTCCCCTTACACGCATGCTTCGGTTGCTTGGAAGACCTTTCCTAGCTGGTTGACGGCTGATTGCGGGACATGGCGCGGAAGCGAAGTCTGCCTTGTCAAAACCCAGGGACGGCACCTCCCGGGACATGGTCAAGCGTTGATGTCCGAATCTTGAGCAGGCTCCAGCAAGGGGCAGGCAACCGAGCATCCGGTGAAATCAACCATACCCATGACCCCCGTGGGAATTATCATGTAAGCTTGGCTTTAAGGCAGTCGCAACCACCTTGTACTCTACCGCGAGATTGTGGGCTACATGCATATACTGTATATTTAAAAATTATCGCCATCTCCTCTTTCACGTTGGAACTCGATTCTTACAAGACTAACCCCTAGGAACAACACTGCACGACGAAAGCTCAGAAAGCTTTTGGTGCGTGAAAGTAACATCGATTTGGCAAGAATCGCGTGAATATAAATCAGGATAATTTTCACTCTCATCCACTGTTGTCATAATTTATAGACCAGGGCATTGAATTTGGCTTTGGTATTTGGCTTTGGTATTCGGCGGCGGCGGCGTTCTTTGAGCGTTTCAACGGGGTCATGATCAGTCGTGCTCAGTCGTGAGGAAGGAATCAAAAATATTATTTTGGCGCTCTTGAGACTCAAATACTGTTACTGATTTTTATCTATCGCTAAGCAAGGCGACCACTAGGCTTGCTCGAGGATTTAGTGGAACAGGTCGAAGGCAATTGAAGATGATCATGATGGCAAACAACAGGCAGCACGCGATATTTCCCACGGGGGTCATGGGTATGGTTGATTTCACCGGATGCTCGGTTGCCTGCCCCTTGGGCTCCAGTCTTCGATGGACGCTTTTCAACCAACGCCGCTCAACGCCATCGCCGTCTCGCCCTCTGAGTGCCGATTTTTGCTCGCATTTTTGGAAGCGAGGTCGAGCCAGCTCCCGGAAGGCCTTCGTGCCCTACCCTTGAAGCTCAGGTACTTGCTGACCTCCAACTCGGACAGCCCAGAGTATCTTCTGTCTGTTCCGTCTCTGCAAGTAAACTAGTTTTTTGTTTACAGTATTCCTTCAAGCTCTGATGAATCTTTTTTTGGCAGACTTCTCTTCCTCAAGGACGTGCTTTGCTCGGGGCTAAAGATTCTTTTCCATGTTTGCCTGCCTTGGGCTCTGGAAGCCCTTACACATACCAGCAATCTATCGCATCAGAAAGAGAGAAACCTTGGCATGAAGCGACTCAAAGCAATCTTGCCTGTACCCCTCCGCATGAAGACCCCCGGATCGAAAGTCCCCTACGCGACCTTTCTCCGGAAACGAAGTCCTTTAAGCTGATGAATCAAGTGCCCTTCAAAGATTACAATTCGTCGGGGGCATAGGCCGTCAAGCAAGATACATGTGGTGGATGCAGATTATAAACAGGAAATACCGATGACGACGCTGTAGTTTCTTGATCGCTTGTTAAAATGTGCATTAGATTTTTCACTCTTCTAATTCTATCATTTTTTCCCCTGAAATTTCGTAATAGTCGCAATGTGACTCGGTGTTCAGCAAAGATGGAACTGAAATATTAAGGAATGTGTAGTCCAATGGGATATCTGTGGATATGACCTGTGAGGCCTGATAACTACCAACCTGACCAACTACGATGACAGGTGCAGATCCAAATAATTCGTCTGACCCGAATTATATCTAATCTTCGAAGCGGACCCGCAGGCCGAAAAGCTGACAGACTTATGCGTCCAGACTGGCTCATATTGGTGCAAATTTGTTAATCCAGATTTTTCCGACAGTGGACGCGATGGCATCGCGGAAGCAGAAGCAGTAGCCCTGATGCTGCTACAAGAGTCGTCGACGATGATGATTCAGCGTGTTGCTACTTTCAGAGTTGACCCGCCCAAACAGGCGGGAGCGGCGGTGGTGATGCAAGATGGTGGAGAAAGACGTAGCGGCTATGACGATGTGGGAATGGGCTGTTGAGAACTTGAAGGACAATGGGACTTAGGGTGAGTTAGGGAGTAGAAAAGCGAAACGAGTCATGTTGATGACTCATTCTGCTTCTTACCTGGCGGGTCGCCATTCCAGGGTCTCTATTTTTTTTTCTTCGCCTGTTTCCTACCCCAAGAGCTGGGTCTCGGGCCGCAAACCCGCGAAAGGGGAGGGGCTCGTAATACGTTTCGCATTGTTAGTACCTGTAGATAGGGAGTAAGGGAGTAATAAATCTTCATATTTAGTAATTTGACACTTACTAGACACTTTCTTGATGCTTCGAGGGGCGAAATCCTCACGGGGGAGGTGGAAGGCGGAGTCGCGGTTGAAAGCAGAGATGAACAGCGTTGTTGGCGGGTTATCTGAAGCTGAGTTCTCTGTTAGCGCTGTGATTGGGTCGCTCAAACAGCTTAGTCGTTTTTCTCGATGCTGTGGGTCCAATAATGCATTAGAGCTGCAGCACCACCCACGATGCTGCTGCCCTGTGTCTCCGTCTTCCAGGTTGGGAAGGGGAGTCCGGTGGGTAAGCGGGGTGTGGACAAGCGTCTGGTAACGAGTCAATGAGCGGTAAAAAGGTGCTCGCAATAATAAATGTACAAGATGTGCGCCATAGGTGGACGACGTCGACCCTAGCTCCCCGATTTCTGAACGTAGAAAAGAGATCTGCGGAATGAGTCAATATTTTCGACTCACACCACGAGGGTCTCCCCCGCTTTGGGTCTCCCGTTGCTTCTATCCTCACACCAAGCCCAACTTGTCGGCCCAAGGTTCACGACATGGAGTGACAGTAGACCAATTTCACTCAATGAGGGTAAAGGCACGCGACGGGGTGTACGCATGATCATACAGTATGCACGTCTTGGGGTCCCGGTGCTGCAGGCAGCTATTCGCCCATTGCTTGAGCGTTTTTCAACAGTTGCAGACGTTGGGCAATGGCGTTGGAGTAGGCCGAGGGACTCCCGAGCAGGTCGCTGGCTCAAGGGAAGGTGGTGGTTCGGGTGAGGTCTCCCCTCGTACATAGGCTCAAGAGATCAAACCACACCTCAGAAATGTAAGAGTTGATTCGGATGGCTCGAGAATAGGCATCGATGGCGTCACGGAATTGGTTAATCTGGAAATAGAGGACACAGATGGAGCACCAGAAAGTTGGGTTGCATCTGTCACGGTAAACTGCTTGCTGATGGGCCATTGCAATTAGTAGGCCACCTATTTCTCCACAATATAACTCAGAAATACGGCTTTTATCCCCAACACCCTGCTTCATCCATTGCCTGCGACTCGGTGCGCTCTCGTTACTCGCTTGCTAATCGCACGTAAAATCGCCCATGTCGAAGGCGGCGACGGATCCGTTGGGCGGGCCGGAGAACTCCGGTGGACGCCCGCGGGAAATCTAACGAGAGGATACTCTGGAATGAGTCTGAAAGAGGATCCCTTATGTAACGAAAGCATGTTACTGGGATGACTCGATCTTCTGAGAGTCAATACACTGCCAAGCGTTCCTTATGGTATTTGTGATTCGGTTACTGCGACTCCATGAGTCGCTCAGGAATAGCGATCGCCTCCACAGATAGGAGACGCTAGAAAATGACAGGCCGCTCAAGCGAGCCCCGAATCATTGGTCGTGGGAGCATTCAATTTGTCGGCGTTCTCCAGAAGGGTCGCTGATGCGCGTGTCATTTCGAAGGCTGGAGTTGGGCTGGAGTCACTTTCCTCTCGTCAATCTGAAGTCCATGACTCAATTTGCACGAATCCAGTTTACTTTAACTCCCAGCTATTCTATAAAGAGGTATAAATTATCATCTGGAGCAATAGCTTGTACAGTACTTCTTTGTTCCATTGGCAATGATATCGAGGCATCGCCCATTGATTACCAATCGCATTTCTTTTACCCCGACCGTCATCTCCTCACTCCCTCAAATTACCCCCAGGACTGATTTCGTCCTTGCATTTGAAAAACCTAGGGTCCAAGGCGAAAGAAAGTCTGGATTAATTCGTCATCTTACTCCATCAGTCAGCAGCGCTTTTGGTTACGTCGGTTCGGATGGCGAATCAGAATTGACCGACTTGGATGAAAGTTCTGATTCTGGAGAGCGAGCCTTTGTCCCATCAGTGAAAAAAATTTCCAAGCCTTCGGGTGAACCAGGACGACCGAATTCTGGGGGCTACAGCATCGAAGAGGCCCTTATCTCCTGGGGCAAAGAAGAGCTGGGGAAGGTCATGGTAAGCAGATCCTGGAGCCAAACTACGTGGCTGCAATTTACACTGTTACGTTGGCAGACTTTCACTAAGAAGATGGCGGATACCAAGCTGGACAAGACCAAGAGCTATAGCAAGCAAGACTGTACGAAGATTAACAGCATCTGTGAAACGGTTTTTCTTTTACTCCCTTGTTGTCGTCCTTCGTTGCCGACTTACAGTTTAGGTTGCCCGGAATTATCCAATCGTCGGTAAATACGAGGAACATTGGCCTGTTCGTGCCATATTAAAGCTACATTTGAAGGCTGCTTCTGAGAACTTTCGACGTGAAGGGAGGCAGCAAAGAGCCACCAGGGTAGCGTAGATAACCTTTGACAGGTTAGTGCGCACTGCGTCTACATCAATGAGCTATGTATTTGTTGTTATAAGGTGCTTTCGTCGTTATGTAATATACAAAATCTAAGTCTAAGCCTCACAACTTAGCGGTTAAGTGCTTTAGCCACAAAAAGGGTTGCTCTGAGAACAAAAAGGTGTTCCCTAGGCACTCAGAAATATGGGCTGTTCAAAATTCAGGTGCTGGTTCATGATGACGGCCGTTCGTCTAAAGACTAAAATGGTCACAAGAGGCCAGACTTGAGTACACAAGTGGGAGAATCCGGCGACGAGTGGCTTAGGTATGACTAGGCCCAATTACTGACTGAATTCAGAGATCTCGTGAGTCGATAATGTCTTAGCACTGAGTTCTCTCACGTTTCTTTAGGGGCTCTCAGGACGAGTCAAGAGCTCAGCACCCATGAATTACAGAGATCTCGTCCTTTATATAAAAAAGCAAAGCGAAAAATGCCTCAACAACCAGCAACTGCAGTTTTCCAGTAACTCACTGACAGACCATGCCTTCTAACCGTCATCCAATCCCCCTTGCTCGCAACGTGTGTCTAATTTTGAATTGCCGAATTCTTGCTCTATTTTGACCCTTTTGACAGGCAACGTATGCTTCTGTGCGAGCGAGATTATACAGCATTGCGCTGGCCCAGCCTATCTTCATCCCTGTTTTAACACGGACGGCGGGCCGCCAGCGGTTTCCCATCATCGAAGAAGCCTTCTCTGGGATGAGAACGCAACCTTATATCCATGATGTCATAGTGACTGTTCAATGGGGAGGTCGCTGGTATCGTTTTCATATCTTTATGAAGAACCATCGTCTTCTACCCTTAAATCCAACGGTTTCAGCAATGGTCCCTGGCCGCTGTTGGAACGGTGACATTGTCATTATGAGAATTGGAGTTTCTAATCCTGTGGTGGTTAATATGAGAGGTGACGATTGGCAAGCGGCTGATTATGCTCTCCGACGGTACGGTTTTCTCTTCTCAACTTTTTGGATTAGTTTTGACCTCTACCTCCTCTAGGTTTGTTCGATGCGCTCGCCAAGGCCGTCGTTTACAATTCCCAAGGCATCTTATCTTTTGAAGCCTTGAGTCAGGAAGGAAAGGCAGTTGCATGATTGTATAATAAACCTTTATCTCCCAATATGAGAACAATGAGAAGTAGGCAAATTAGCCAAAGTATGCGCTCCAAGGATTACCAAGCGACTAGACAAAGTTGCCAGCGCCCCCGCAGATTAGCGTAATTTACGGGGCTGATGAGCTCAAGCTGAACTTGCAAACACGGAGGCTTGACCGAGAAGAGGAGCCCTGATAGTACCCTAAGATCTACTGGGATCGATTCACTGAGGGCTCGGATGTGCAAATCTTCGACTCTAGAGACAGCGTTGAAGCTGTCTCCTTTGATCCTGTCAATTTCCGAGTCATTGTCACCAGCCACCACGGAAAAAACAAGATGTTTCGACTTACTGGCGAAGGTAATAAGTGCAGACTGTGGTCGTCGACAACATGCGATCTGGTTTCGATGTTTATCCAATTCATCGGTCTACTTCTCTCCACTCTTTTGATGGAGCGTCGTACTCCAAGCCGGAGAGGAAAATTTCAAGTTTCGTTAAATTTATAAGTACTTGAAGGGCAGAGATACGACTATATAAGTACGTATTTAACCGTAAGTAAGTATAAATGTACCACTTAACAGAGCCGACTCAAAAGGTTTAAACAGCCTTCGCGATACCTGTCTCTACTGCTTCAGTTATTCCCGACTTTTTCAACACCTTTCTTCGCTTAGCTCGGCCCAGGTACGAGCTGTCGTCATGATTCAAGTTGCGAATGTAGTAAACCCAATCAGCAGTGCTGTCCATTTCCGTCTGCGAATAGCCAGGAGGGCGAAGTGGTTACCCGTATATTTGAAGTCCCAGTCGTCATATCGCCATGAACTTGTCCCTGTGTTCGACGAAATCTTTAACGACATCGAGCTTGGATTGGATGTGATGTTTGTTTTCCGTTTGCCAGCGGTCCATGAGTTTATCCTGCATTCGGTGGTCATCGTCAGGTGGGTGAGTGGCGGGCGAGGAGCGTCTTCCAGTGGCAAGGGAAAAGGCAATGCTGAATCCGAAAACGGCGTACGACCAGCTTGACCTTCAGGTCGATGAGGCGGCGTTGTAGGACGATCATGGAAGCTGCTTCGTGCAATCGGAATCGGACGACGGTCGTCTTCGTTAACAGAGTGAACTGTATAAGAATCTACTAAGAACAATTAGAATAGAACATATCATATAAAACTTGTCAACATACCATCCGAAAGTCTACGACGAGTAGGTGTCCGGCTTAATCCATGACCAGGTGAAGTGTCGTCAATCGCTACCACAGTAGACGGCCTGTGTGCTTCGGGTCGCCTTTGGGTCCCAGACCTTGACGGAACAGTGATCTTCACTGTCTCTATGACGCCTTGCATCGTGTTCACGACTTGGAGTGTATGATCTTGGTCGTCCTCTCTCATAGGGATCACTGGGATATTGAGCATCATAGATTGAGCGGTGATGATGCCGAGGGCGGAGGAGGGGAGCGTACCTTATCTTAGTCTACATCGTTGCCCGAGCTTGCTGGAAAGTCAACGACGCAGAAGTCGGTACGGACAACATCGCTTCACCTGAGTCCTGACCCGCTGTGAGTGAGCTCGATGAGTTCAGAGTCGTATTGGACGAGCGTCAAGTAGTTCTCTGATACGATGGGTATATCCACGACTTGATTCTGGTTGTTCTATGGAGGGGTCGTTGGTATCGGTTTCACATCCTTGTCAAGAATCATCACCTTCTTCCCCTCAATCAAACGGTTTCGGCTTTGTTTCCTGCGAGTCAATGGAAAGGTGATATTCTCATCATGAAGCTTGGATTGGAGTCTTTGTTAGGAGAGTGGTGAAACAGGTGATGATTGGGAGGCTGCTGATCATGCTCTTCGAGAGTGCGTTATTTCTGCTCCGCTATATTTAATATAATGTCATGTTGTCCAGATTTCTTTCCTGCGCTCGACAAGGCGGGCGGTTAAATTTTCCAAGCAGGCAGGCCAGAGGCTTACGATATCCACGGACCCTGGTGTTCTTCTAAATAACTATTGAGCATTTTGAATAGGATTTGAAAAATCAACAACATTGGGAAGAACCTTTGAACTGGACTTTCTATCCGTAAACTACCAGATCGCGCATATACACCGTGAATCCAGCGTCCATCCCCGTAATTTTGGAGTAAAGAACCTAAATTAAGAGCTTACATTAGTCAAGCGAGAGAGGCAGTGAGGAGGCGTACGCTATCAAAATGCACCAAGGTGGAATGATTTAATCACCCACTGAAATTTACTGTCAGTAAACGACGCAATACAAAGATTGAGAAACAGTACATATCGGACAGACCATAGATTTGCCTGGAGTATGCCTTCAAGTTGAAAGTTCCGCATGCAGCGGACAGTGCCTCAATATGAAGACCTTTACATGAACACTCCACACTCCAACCTGGAACTGCGAGAAATTCGGGGACAAGAGTTTGGGGCTTCGTCCCAATAGCTCGTTCTTCTTTCTTCCTCAACGATGTCCTTCTGGCGCTGTTTCTTGACGATATGCTTGGACAATGGAAGCCAACCGATTTAGCCAATCCAGTGTTGAAGGATGGTTGTCTCCTGTAGCGGGCGCATTGGGTAAGAAGTATCTGTATAGACCTCTTTCATCTTCTTCTGCAATGAAACCACCTAACATATGTAGCGATGACTAACTAAAAGATTCACCAAAATCCATCGCAAGGTTACGTCCAACCTCCTCCTTCTCGTAATTTTCTGCGGTGTCGACGTCCGCTTCAATATCGACAAATGGGTCTGACGGACAAGCGCTTAGCTTGATCCTGACTGACAATCACAGCCAATTCATATCTTCTCAATCCGTCGTGTCTTTCTTGGATGTTCGTGTTTTCCTTGCTGTTCTATATTCTATGTAACTAACTTACTTTCTATTCCACTCTATGAAATAAAGCACTATACATGGATTCGACATTGAAAAGAAATCAATATGGCGAGAGACGAGGACGCTTGAGAATTGGTCTGCCGTTGTCGCCTATAGTATCAAATCGGGTGTCTCCACGCACACGCTTTGAAGGACGTAACACCGCCACCTGTTCATCTTCGTCGTCCTGGTCTTCGTCATTTTTGTCGTGCAATTTTTTGTCCAATGCAGGCTCTTGCTTTCCACGGTTGTTCAGAAGATCGAAATCAAAATTACCCCTGTTGCCCAGTTCGAATTTCCTGTCCAAATTGGTACTGCCTGCTGCACCATAATCAAGTATTCTGGATCGCTGGTTCTTTTCGTCTTCAGGAGGAGCTACTTCTTCTGGACGTTTGGAGAAAATGAAATGATGGCGGTCTTCCCATGTTAAGCCTTTCGATTCACTGGATGCCTTCGCCTGCCATTCCGACTGAATCCAGGGGTCAATTTCCATCACTGCTGTCAGCTGCCTTTCCAACATAATGTAGGTGCAACCCTTAACGCCAGAGGGAGCATTGACCTGCTCTGCTCTTTTCTTATATTCCAGCAAAGCTCTTCCCTGCACGACCAAATTTCTGTAGGCAACGTCCCTAAGGCAGTCAACTTCTTCACCGCTATCAACATGGAGAGCAATAAAGTTGCGACTGAACCAACGCATCATGTTCAGAGCCATGCTCCTAGAAAATGAGGCTCTGTACCTCTCCATACTGTCCATGGCATTACGATCAAAGAAGAAGTGCTCCAACGCTGCTTCACCTGTGTCTCTCCATGGGATATAGGTACGGCAGTCCAAGACATTAGACAAAATGACAAGGTTGCACAGCGACAACATGTTGAAGACACCTTCACCTGTCGTTAAGTCAGGCAAGTGGGCCGAGATGTGAGGCTCTATATCTTATTGACCAATCAGTCCTTGGAAATTGTATCTGATTTCTCAGTCCGAACCCACCCTGCGCAGTTGGCTTTCCATGTACCAAAGTTTCGTGATAGAATGCTAGGATCCGACGTAGGAGAAGGCCTGCATCACCGTGGCCAGTCCTGGCGACACTTTTCAGGACGAAGCCATGCATGATCGCAACAGCAGTTTCCTGCATGCTTGAAGTTGCCAAAAAATGACCACTATGAGACAGGATGTTCTCCAGGGCCAGAGAGGCGTAGAATGTGTTGGGTCGTAGGATACTGTACCCAAAAGTCAAACGACAAATTTTAGTTTCCTAGAACTGATCAAACTTACATTCGTGTTCCTGGACCCAATGCAAGTCCGTCTGAGCGCCACTCTCCCGTGTGTAGCCTGTCCGTGGGAGAGGTACAAGAAAGAAACGAATTCGAGGAGATGCTGGTTAGGTCACCATTTTCGTCAGCGGTGCCAATAGCACTGCTTTGACTGACAATAATATATGTCCAACCATCCAGAATTTCATGGCAGACCCCAAAACCACTGGGTTCTAAGCGCCACCAGTCAACCGTGCCAGCCGTTGCAGCACCTCCCCACCTAATGCGAGAGGTTGGGAACTCTATGCCCTGAGCCTCTTTGCGCCATATGGTACGCTTGAAGGCTAATAAATCCGTCGAGAAAGGGGTTGGTGACAGGCTGAGGTTGGTCAATGGGTTGAAAGCAGCTCTCAGAATTTTTCCATCTGGGTTCCTGGATGCTGTGAGCACCTGCCGTAGCGTTCCTTGCGTTATACGAGCTGCTTGATCGTCCACAGACAAGCTGGCAGATTGATCTGTCCCCAATATCAGACGTTCAATACTGGCATAGACATGAAAACACCTTACCTTCAATGGGAGTTGTAGCGTCAAGGAAACCCAATGTCGCGAGACCTGGTTCATCAAACAAAAAACGCTGCTTCCCTGAGATGTCTGTCACGACTATGTGATGACTGTGCAGCGTCTCCTGCACGGTTAGTTCAGACAGATTGTTGAATTCCTTTTCGGAATAAATTCGGAAAGGTGAGGAATGAAGTTGCGTCGAAAGATGCCGCGGCATGCCTTCAATATATCCCGACTCCACTCTTTGAAGCATTGCCCTCAAAGATTCGTTTACCTCAAGAAACTAAGAACCGTCAGGTGTCTAAAATTAAGATAAATGCTAGAAGAAAAAAAAACATACGTGCGATTGTGGAACAAACACTCTCCTTTCACCTTTCGGCCCGTGAAGAGTGTACGCACTCTCAGCTATTGACCTCTATGTTAAAAGAGGTGTTATTACATTGTCATGTAAATGATGGAAAGATGGTTAATACTGTTGACTCTTGCTCCAGATCGCTGTCAATGACGGAGTTTGAACCCTTGGAAATATCAGTGCCGTACTGTAGGAAGTTGAAGCCAGGCTATACTTACGAAAAGGGCTTCTAGATAGCTTATGGGAAGGCGATCAATGAGACGCTCTTGGGACGTCGCTTCGTCATCTGACGTCTCTGGTTCTGGGGTGCATTCCTGAGTGGGTTTGGGTTTTCGACCACCCTTGCCATTCTTGCCTTTTCGATCGCCTTCGGACTTCTTGGGGTCTTTGGGCTTTTTGGGGTCTTTAGGCCTTTTAGAGTCTTTGGGCTTTTTGGAGTCTTTATTTTTTTTGGCGTCGGGCTTGGGCTTTGGGCTGGGTGTTGGCGGTGGGTCGGTTTTGGGATTTGGCTCATCGACAGGTGGGGGATCTTCTGCAGGACTGGATGTCATTCCCATCTGAATAATTCGAAAGTTAGGCTGGTTAGACTGTCGGTTGGGCGAGCCGTTATCCTCTCCATGGCATTTCCCCCCATGCTGCTGACCGTTGTCCGTCACAATTGGTTCCCCACCTTCCCCTTCGTCTCGAAGCGCCTCCTTGTCCGTCACGTCCTGCCCCCCATACTCCCCTTTGTCGTGATCCATCTCTTGTACTCCTGATTTATCGGCCAAGCCAGCGTCTCCCACGAAGCCACCTTGCTGCCTATTTTCTTCCATGTCCGACTCTTCTTCTCGATCTTTCTCTTGTATTTCCGAAACATCGGGTTGGCCTGTATGGTTATCAACAGGGTGATCCTCCCCCTCCATATGTTGTCCTAGTACTCCTCGTGCTTGGACGTCGCCTGCAGTTCTCGCCATTTCTGTTATCAGATCTGGAAGGGAGTCATCATCATCTCCCCTCTCCAACAGGCAATTGCTCAATGATACTTCCTTCACTGACCCAGAGACGCCCCAGGTATGACCTAGTGAGAAGAATCGCAGTTATCAGGATCGGTCCAGCGGTGTGCCAGCAAATACAAACACACCAATGCAAAACCAGTCTTTGACAGCTCGGACACTACTATTTGGCTCAATCGTCCAACTCAACTTCTGAGCAAGTTCGTCCAAACCACTCATTACACCTATTTGCCCTCCAGATATGCGGAACAAAGTATCCCAAATTTCGTCTTCAATGCATTTGATTATGGTATTCTTTTCGTTGCCTATACATACTGCAGCCTACCAAACACCATTTTCACACCATTCTCAGCAAAAAAAATTGCCACATACCTGGATTAGCTCTGCCCTATTCCACTTTTTTAGATGCAGCTGCATTGGCAGCAGCAGGAAGATGGGGGAAACGAGAGCACACAGCTGAAGAGCGGCGCACATTTTCGAACCACCTGTCTTTTTTTCCCCGTCGTAGTGACCTTTGAAAGCGGCCAGCTGCTCTGCGGTGAGATCAGCCACTTGAGGCACTTGTGAGTTTGGCTCAATGGCCACCGAGAGCGTTTCTTCTACACTAGCTGGTAAGTCAGGCATGGTACCATTCCAAGAACGACCACAAAGGTATGACACATGCATCGCTGCCGCACTGAAATTTATAGCAACTTTGGAGGATTCAGCTGTTGTATCCAAGTTAACCATGTTGATAATATGGTTTATATGTCGGTTCTCTGGCTTGGACTGGATGGCAGTCAAAGGTTTTCTATAGTTCGCCATAATGGTCGAAAACCCTTTAAGCACGTCAGACAAGCAATGCAGTTTCTGGAGAGCCTTAGGACCTCTGGATCAGTGTCATAATTTACTACAACAAATGGGACCAACCTTTATTTCTGGTACACCTGCATCTTGGCGCCGAATCTGCTTAGCAGGCGCCAGGGCGAACGGTGAGACGCCGCCAAAGGCGCACAACTTCTCAAGCAAACGAAAGTTGGTAAGCAAAGAGGCTAGCTCGTAGTGCTGCATCACCAGGTTCGGAGGTGAAGAGGTTGAATACTGAGCTACGGGTAGCGATAACGAGCTTTTTAAGGATTGGTTCTTGGTTTTGAGTTCGTCAAAAAAATGTCTCTCGAAAGCCTGCATACTGTTCGCGAAAAGCTGTCATCCCACAGACAGAACTGATCGATATATCAAGTCGTCAAGATAGATTACTATCACTTACGTCTATTCCTAGATTATGACGAGCACTGTCACTCTTTTGAGTCGCCAAAGGGGCCAAATCCCTTTGTGTCGACAAGAAGTCGAACTCCATAGGGAAGCCTGAAATGGCAGGGTGAGTCATTCGAGCAGGCGTCTTCTGATCTGATAGCGTCATTACTGTTAGCTTACGATCTACTGTAGATCATCTAAACTAAAGAATGAAGTCTGGAGGGGTGCAATATCTATGCTAATTTTCTTTTAATAGAACTCTAAAACAGAACACTACCACCAGGCCTGACAGCTCTTTGGAGGGGTTCGTGAAGAAAAAAGAAAGCTTCATCCAATAAATGGTATCATTGTTCAGGGCAGGCATTCTGCCCAGGTGACAAATCAACACAGCTGGGGCCTTGCCGTATTTGTTTCAATGTCTGGCTTTAAATTTGGCCTTGCGGCAGTTGCGGCAGCTTAGCCCCCCGCAGATTGCGGGTACGTAATCGTATCCTGTCCTCTTCGTCTTACCCGATCCTTACAGGTCGTACCCTACCCTACCCTCCTGCTCAACAGCACAGATGGTCTATCTCCTTTGCCAGACCGATGACAACTGCCCGCCAACACGTGCACCTCCCGCCTGGAACATTAACTTGAACCATGTCGTATCCCAACCTCCTGCCCAACGGCACCAGCTAGTCCATCTCCGGACTAATGACGACCGAGCAGCTCGAGCTCAGCAGCTTGAGTGCCGGCGCGAGGGCGGGGGCAAGGGCGAGGGACGTGTATCAGGGATATTGGTTTCGATGTCAAGGTACATTGCCTCTTTTCTCCCCTCCTCCCTCCCCTCTTCTTCTCTACCCTCATTCGAATGCTTGCTGACGCGACTCCGCTCATCTAGGGAGGCCGCCAACTCCTCTCCATCTGGATCCAGCACTCTTTTCTCCCCAACCCCCCTGCTCGCAAGGGCACCTGCTGCCGGTGACCATGATCGTGGTTGACATCCCCCCCACGTACGTCCTGCTCGACGCGTTTGTGCGTTCTTCGGAGACCGCGGGGGAGTATCTTGGCGATTTGGTTGAGCTCTACGCCAACAGGTCGAACGTCAACGCGGGCATCCGACAAACCAATATGGCGACAATGCTGGAGACACCGTCTCGCATGTGGCTACGGATAGGAGCCATTGAAGACGCTGATATGCCCTCTCTCCCTTCTCTCCCACCATTCGACAACTCTGCAGAGGCTGAAGAAATATCGAACGAGCCTAGTCTTCATGAAAGTGACGCCCAATTTGAAGTTGAACTTGAAAGCATGCCGTCTCCGTTGCAATCAACACCAGCCTCGACCCAGCACACATTAACGTCGGCCCGTAGTCCGTCCAGTACGTCGAGTTCATCGCGTTTTGCACACTCAATTGCCTCAAGATCGAACAAATCAGCTGCCAACATAACTTCATCATGCGGTATGTCGAGTCGGCGCAGCCAACACGACAGTTTCGAGGTTTCATCACTACCACGCATCCCACAAGCTCTTGGGACACCGGGTTTTCGACGCGAGACTGAAGACGACAAGGATGAGGAGACGAGATCAAGTGACCTGATGTATATCTTCCCGCGGAGGAGGACGAAGAGGGCGATCGTGAATTTTCCTTGACCGACGCCCTACAGTCGGTCAGCCGGTCCAGTTCGCCACCATTCCCACCTCAGGTTAGTCGAGAAGCGACTCCCAAGAAGAATTACGACTACTCAGTTAACCGTAAGTCGGAACCTAAGGTAACTATCTACCACACGTTTCTATAATCATAGTTAACGCAGTCATCTAGGCATCTCCATTCGAAAAATATCGCAATGTCGCTCTTTGCAGAATAAGCCCACGAGCACGCACACCATCCGAGTAATCGGTCTCTAGCGCTACCCCGCTCCCAAACCGGATCGCCAATATTGGTCACTACCACCACACGTGTACCCCGGTCAACCACTGCCTCACCCGCTGTAGTCACACGACAGCCGGAGGAAGAAGACCAGTCCATCAAGGCGCTTCAGTAACGATACACGAGAACGCGGGCTCGCTCAATGGATATTACTGACGTACACGTCTCGCCGCCTCGGGTTGATGGTGAGAGCATTGATGACCACGTCGAAGCGTTGGAGAATCGGGACGAAAGCCAACAAGACCGTGAAGCGTGCAACGAAAGCTCCCAAGACGACAGGGAGCCTACGTTCTCGTCTGAGGGGGACGCTACACCTTATGCTTTCGACAACAATAAGGCCAAAGTACAACCAAATGCCAGTACATACTCTTCCCCTTCTCTGTCCATAGCCTTCACTCCTACTCCTGCTTTTCCTGGCCCAAAGGCCCGATTCGATCTTCCAGCTCTTCCAAGTGATCTTCAGACTGCCCCTGCCACCAGGATTGACGGGGAACAAGATGATGACCAAGAACGGAAAACCAACGACGACCTCCTTACACCACACACCCGACGTCGCTCGTTCCTGCTCTTTGTTATCAACTCCACGACACGACCACGGATGAAATTCCCGACTCCTTACCCCAACAGGTTTGGTACACCTTCTCCACACCTGTCCCAAGCTCCGGAGGGTCCTCGAGGACGAACCTACAGCCGGCTTTTGCAGGCGTCACCCCAGACCGCGGATTGCTGTTACCAGGCGCATGTTGCATCCTCTCTCTCATGGCAGTCACAGTGCCCTCCGCCCCATCAGGCTCAGAACCGTCACCTGTCGTCGCCACTCGTCCCTCAGCAGCATGAGGCACACCTGCCCACTCGTCGTCGCCATATGACGGTGTTGGTGATCGCGCATCCTTCATCTCAACAGCGTCCTCGCACGACTTGACAACCCACCATCGGGTCAACACGTCCTTTGACCCCGCGATGGGCTTCGGCTCTGGTGCCCTTGGTCATGGTGTCGGCAGATTCAATGCGGGCAAGTTGAACACGTACCTGCACAGCCTGAATCGGCGGCTGCAGGAGGAGAATGAGCTTGGCTGTGGGGCGGATTGACCAGCTGCAAGAAGAACTCGCCTCTGCTCGAGAGACTATCAAGGTGATGTCTGCGGCTAAAACCCGGGCCAGTCACGGTCTAAAAACGCTCCGGGACGAGGCGATGACTGCACAGGAGACCGCGCGGCAGATGGAGAAGATGCTGCAAGACGAAAAGGCACTCTCGGATTTGCGCTCTAAGTTAGCGTCGCTCGAACGGGAGCGCCAGTGGGAGGCGAGCAGAAACATTTCTCGTGCACCCATTGAGGCTGGCCCAACCGAGGAGGAATATCATGCTTTGGAACGAGAACTGGACGAGGCTGAGAAGGAAATAGCAAAATTGAACACGGTCATCAAACAGTCTCCGGCGAGGAAGGCCATGGATAAAGCCAAGGATACGAAGATCGAGATGCTCGAGCGCGAAAAGGAGGACTTGTTGGAGAGGAACAGGGCTTTGAGGCTGACGTTCAACGAGATGACTACCCCGAACAAGCTTATCAACGCTAGTGGCATATAGCTCATAAGCCTGCAGTTTTTTCCCCTGACAATACATTGATCTCAAACTATGTTTATTGTGCTCCACAGATGGCTCTGTCGATGTCAAAGAAGTGGATTTCACAAGAAGTGGGTTTACTTATGCGGAGTAATCTTTATAAAAGTTTCCCTTGTGACCCATGACAGGAAACCCACTGGTAAGCAGGTGGGTCAGGATCCAATCGCTTGCAACTGAAGAGCAGGAATTGCCCTGATTTCCCTCTTTTGCCGGTCTGTGAGATGGCTATACCAGTCCGCATCGTAAAAGTTGACAGGCAAGCCGGGCATGGCGTTCCTGGACGTCACCGTTGAGTTATTCCGCCGTTTGCGCATGCGTGGCGGATTTCCTGGCCTGGTGCTGTTGTAGGCAGTCGTGGTGTTGCGATCACGGTCGATTAGAATCATTCTAGCTGTCAAACCCCTGCGTCTCCAGTCCATACTTTTCACGAAGTACACCCTTTTACCATCAGTGTCGATCTCACTCTCGTCAGAGCTCATCCCACCAGCTCCGAGAGTCTCTAGCACTTTGTCCAAATGTTCCCAGACGACCTTCGATTCTCCTCTTTGGGCCATCACATTCTGGACCGTGATTCTGCTTCTTGTTTCAAATATCTATTCAGGAGTGAATATAATATAGGCTGTCAAAGCAAGGGTACCTTTGCGCACCTCGTTTCGTCGGCTATTCCGCCTTTGCTGTCTGAGGGCACAGATATGCCGGTTAAGATACCGTTGGCTCAGCTGTGTGTTTGTTTCACCAGGTAGTGGGGTCGCTAGCTTGGCCATCTTGCGCAGTCTCATTAGCCTCTCTACGAACATGTTGGATATCTCGTTCTGATCTTCTTCTTCATTAATTGTATATTGTTGCATATACTCCTGCAGGAATATCTCAAGCAATGCAAGATTCCACGCGCACTTAACGTTTACTAAGTCTGGGAGATAAGGGGCAGTCGGGCCTTCTCCAAGTTCATTTTCGAAAGCTTCAACCTCCTGAGCGTTTGGTCGAGGTTTGAGGAGGATGTCAGCGTCCTTGGTGATGTCGAAGAGCGTGTTCATAACTTTACGGACGGACGCCTATAAAACTGGTCAACATTTTCACGATGGTTTGACTTGTAGGCACTATCACCAGTTTCGCATTTCGATCTGGCGTGGTAAATCTTTGAGGAGGGAGTTTAAACTCCTGTGACTTTCGACCTCCATATTTATTCTTACGAGAAATCTGACCATCAGATAATTTAACAGCTAATTCAGCAACACAAGCGGTCAGAGACGAAATTGTTCTCTCCAAAGTTCCAAGCTTAAATAAATGTATTTTAGCCGCTCTATAAACGGGAAACCATTATCAACTTACGTCCAATCGAGAACTTGCATTAAGGCTGCTATCTGAAAGGTTTACACTCGGTGTCCTTGTATGGGTTGGTTGAGGTGACGTATTACCACCGTTGGGTACGGTCTTGAATCGTAAAGGTGGACCAGCACCAATCATCGTTCTTGGAAAATGGATACCCGCAAAGTTCGTAGATACGAGCTCCCCTTCTACGATCTCCATCTACAAAAATGGAGTCAACACTATCTAATACGGAAAAATTGAAGTCAACTTTACCTCATCCTGATCACCACTCTCGTCACCTGCGTCGTAGGGATCGTTCTGCTGCTCCCCTTCGTGCTTCTGCAGCCGTTCCTGACGTCCCTTGTCCTTTCGGACTACGACATGCATCGATTCTTCCAACACACCGCCATGTCCTTCATTTCGGGCTACCAGTGGCATCTGTTGTACCAGCCTCATCACTTCGGCCTCAGCTCTTTCAGCTCGCGCATTCGCCCCGATAATCTCGGCACTCATTCTTTGGGTCTCTTTCAATAGCCTCGCCGCCTTCTCTTCGGACGCCTGCGCCTTAGGAAACCGTTAGTGTTGAATTTTCACAGCTATGACTCAACTACCCTGGCCAAAATTTGCTGCATTTGTTGAAGATATGAAGACCCATCACTAATGTCCTAAGTAATTTTGAAGTCGTATTCGGTAGTATAACATACATCGACGTACCGAGCTCATGAGGACGTCAGGACCATCACTGGGATCGAGGCGGTCCATAACGTAGGAATGAGACGAGAGGGTGCTCCGAGTTTGTAATGAAAGGTACCCTTTAATATGCAACGATAGCAGGTTACTGGAATGACTCGATCTGCTGTTCTATTATCGTTGAAAATGCTGTGACTCGGAGTCATTGAACCAAATACTCCTTCTGATTTTGGTTCCTGAGACTGCAGCGAGTCGCTCAGGAATAGTGGTCGCTTCCGCAGAGTGGAGACGCTAGAAAGTGACTCGGCCAGTCAGCGACCTAGCCCTGAAACATTGACCGTCTAGACCGGGGGAGGCATTTCATTTGTGGGTGTTCTCAAGATGAGGGTCGTTGACGGCGGTCATTCCGAAGGCAGGAGTAATGCATATGTTGAAGTCATGACTCAATTTCGCACGAGTTTGGTTGACTTTGGGTTTACTTCCCGCTGAGCTGAATAACCTGAGTTGACCCGATTAGACAATAGCGTCATCGTTCGCCCTACGTAAGCTGTCCGACTTGCTCCAAATGTGAGAATATGAGTCATAGAATTTTCTTCTCTCACCATGAAATGATTCACAGAACTCGGACATTCACAGAACTCGGACGTTCAAGGTGACTCGTCCTCTACCTTTAAAGCAGGAGTCGCATATCCCACCTGGCACATACCACCAAGAAGTTGCTGAAGAAATGGATACGATTCTGCAGCAATCCTGGAATCGCCTCTTTCCCCCTGCAAAAGTTGGTTGGCCTTTATTCTCTTTCGACTTGTTGGCCTTCATACTTTATTTACAGAGTTATCGTCTTGCGGCGAAGTTGGAGGATCATCGTGGCCCTATCAATTGCCTTGCCCTCATCGGAGAATCCGAGCTTTTAGCCAGTGGAGGTGCGCTTTTTGTCACTTTACTATTCAAATCTGAAGTCCCGTAGGTGACGATGAATTGGTCAAAATCTGGGATCTCAACTCTTACGAATTGAAAGAGACGCTCTTCGACAGGGCTGGGCGATGGGGCCAAGTTACACGTGTTCAATGGATACGGCTCGACAACAATGTTCTGGGGAGCGGTATTTTATGTATTGGAACGGGTAGAGGGCGAGTGGCAATTTTCAAGCGGCAAAGAAAGAGGGAAAGTTCAGCCATCTCTGTGCCTCCCTATTGAATTGACTTTCATCTTCTACTAGGATCGATTCATTGAGGGCTCGGATGTGCAAATCTTCGACTGTGGAGACAGCGTTGAAGCTGTCTCCTTTGATCCTGTCAATTTCCGGGTCATTATCACCAGCCACCACGGAAAAATCAAGATGTTTCGACTTACTGGCGAAGGTAATAAGTGCATCATGATTTAATTCCGGAGACGTAGTTCTGACTGTTTCTAAACTGCAGAATTGTCTCACTTATGGACCATCGAAATGGACGAGGCAATTCCTCGTTCGGCCTGCTTTATCAATAGAGGAGAAGATATTCTCGTGTATGGCCTTGAAAACGGAGAAATGTGAGTAGTCAAAATGGCTAGCCATTGGACGCATTCTGACGAAGTTCAGTACCTGTCGAGATGCGCAGACTGCTGCTCTCAAGAGCTCCAGAAAACTCAAATCCGCCATGTACATTTTTCGCATCTTCATTATTTCTCTCTCTGATTTGGTCCGTCGAATAGTGGGAATGTTGACATTGATGAATTTGAGAGGACTGTTGTCGTCGACAACATGCGATCTGGTTTCGATGTTTATCCAATTCATCGGTCTACTCCTCTCCACTCTTTTGATGTAGCGTCACGCAGCCATTTCGTTAGAATGGCGGTGTTTGGCGAGAAGGGAACAGTCGTTGTTGGTGGCAGTGACCATGGACAGGTCTATGTTTTCGACATGAAATCATCGCAACAGCCCATTCAGCGGTTGATACATGGAAAATCAACAACTCTTGTCCAGGCCATTTTAGTAAGGCTTGAACATGAAGTTCTTTCTGCAATTGCTCATATACACTCCCCAGGCTGCAAGCTGGGAGAACCGCCATGTCATCATAACGGGCTCTTCTGATGATAAGCCATCGATATGTGTCTGGGAGAAACCGGCAAGTCATCTATGACGCCAATTCAACTTCCATTGGCTAATCAATGTTGGTCTACAGACTCAGCGAGCGTTACTGCAGCAGAGGCGTACCGACGAGAGACGTGGAGAAATTGGCCTGGTCATTATCCTTCTCTTTTTAAATTTTATCCTAGCAGTTACTTTTCCGGGATGGCTCCCGACACAAAAGGTGGGCAAGTTAAGCTTTATGGACAGAATTCCAAACTCAAGGGTCGACCTCAGGAGTTGAGCGGAATATTTTCAAGAATCCAATCCGTGGCAGAGAAGAAGCTGAGTAAGCCATTCAAGGCGTTGAATGGCCAAGAGCTTTCTGGAAAGGTGGTGGGACACCAAGATGCATTTGTAGTCCCTCAGGATATTCTGATGCGGCTCCCACACGACGTTTTAATGCAACTAGAAAAGCGAACCGCCGCCCAGGGCCCTCGCATCTTGCCTGTAGTGCCTCAGGTCGTCTCCAGGGACTCCGGCGAAGTGTCCTCTGAATCCACTTCCAAGCCGATCCTGGGTTAGGAGGGGTGCCCGCTGGTCTGTGCTATCCTGACCTCGGCTAATAGTCATCCACACTCCCAAACTGATGCAATTATGGTCTGAGTATATAAACCATGTGCACTACATGTCCAATTTCAATAAACAGCGCCTCCATTTTTGTAGTGACTCTGCTTACTTGACAATATGGACAGACTGAAATTATCAATCTGACAGTCAAGCTCCTATCTGAGTGGGAAATTCGCCACTGCTCTGTGCCTCGTAGGCGTTCATGATCTCTGGCCTAAATGAAGCAATTGAATGGAATGTTTATTCAAAGAAGCCACTGGTGGAAAAAGAGCACTCAGCTTGAGCCTAAGACAAAGGAACAAAACATTCATACGAAAAAAAAATAAGTACGGCCTCACCCATTCGAATCGCCTGTCAAAGGCAGTCCTGCCTGCTGCACTATAATCAAGGATTTTGGATCGTTGTTTCTTTTCATATTCAGGAGGAGCTGCTTCTTCTGGAAGTTTGGAGAAAGTGAAGTGGTGGAATTCATCCCATGTCAAGCTTTTTGATTTACAGTCTGTCCTGGCCTCCCATTCTGACTGACTTGGGGTTGAAGGCCGATGCTTTGCACGGCAAAACTCGTCCCCAGTCGACTCTCTTTTTGTTCCCGGTAAATACCATGAATTGTAGGTATAATAGTTGTCAATGTGCATCCCTTGACTAGTGAATACGAATTTTAAAGAATTGAATAGTAACATTTGCTAATATCAATATTAATCCTTTTCTATTAATCGAAGGTCCCTACTGTATTTTTTGCTCTTCGTCACTTCAAATTTCGACGAGAGGCCCGTTTCCACCATTAGCACTGTTGTATGAAATGCCCGAAGTATATAATCATTGACAACTAATATCGACAATGTATATTACTGAGATGCGAAGACACTCCAATCCCAGTTAAAATCCAGGATTGATAGCACGCTTGCACTCCCCTCACCGCTCCCGCTCGAGTACAGATAAGTCGATGTGCGTCAGCGGAGGCACCAGCGCCTTGGAGGGTTGACCAGACAGTGTTTTTTCAAGGAGTTTGATTTTGACTTTGAGTTTGAGTTTGAAGAGGGGGTAACGGTGGTGAGGGAGTCGGTGGTGATGAGCTTGGACACGGGCTCGAGCGAGCCGACCATGTCCGGGTCGAGGGTGATCATGTCTGGTTGGATCTATAAGACACCACATCACGTTAACCAATGCCCCAAAAAAGCACGAAAACAAGAAGAAAAAAAACGCCAACGAACCTTATCTAACAACCACTCACCTCCCTCTCCCCCCTTGCCCGTCTATTCTCATACGGGTCCGCCTCCTGACCATCAAAACCCACTCCCAGGGACAGGCATACTCGACACCCCACCCGCATGGCCCAGCGTAAGCACATCCTAGAACGGTGCGAACCTCAACGCTACCACCGGCCTCTGCTCACGGGAGGACAGTGGGTGCTTCATATACAAAGGCGGCGCCGCATGCGCATGGAAGGGGCGTACACCGCTGGGGGGGCATACACCCCCACCCCGCCCCCGCTCCCCACTGCCAGGTACACCCACGCGCTCCACTCCACCCCCGGGTCCCTGCCCCCACGCACGCTCCACTCCCTCACCGTGCCCTTCCAGATCCTGCCATCCCACACCTTCACGCCCCCGCCCCGCTCCCGGCGTCGACAGAGATAATGACGACAGGCCCGATGTGCGCGAGAATCTGCACGGCGGCGTGCGGGAGGTTCGGCGTCCAGAGGGTGATTCGCTCGTTGGCGTGCCCGAGGTGGATGACGGCGTGGTCGCGAAGACTGCCCGCCCTTTGCGATTTCCTTCCATCAAATTCCGTCCAGCACTCTCACTCTCCAGGTCCAATGTGCGCAGAATTTATTTATTGCATTACTAATCTGTATATACTCGTACTGGAAGGCGTTACTCTTGGCGGGAGTCAGCGACTTATTTCCTTCCCGAGAATTAGAGTTCGAGTTCAAAAGTGAACAACTGAAGGCGCCTGAACCTAACAACAACAACAACAACAACAACCACCACAACCCCAGTCGTCGTCGTTGCTGCTGTTCCGGCCACTGTTGAGCCTCGAGTCCTCACCGGTCGTCGTCAGATCCATCATAAGCTCAGTACCGCTTGCTTAGGCTTGCGAGGTTTTGTCCAAATACGCAGCTCAACACCAACATCACTGAAAATTTACCATGCCCACTCCGGATCCACCACCATTCACACCTCGTCCTCCGCTTTCAAAATCCAAGTCCAAACGCATCAGTCGTCGATCTAAATTCCTCAGAATAACGAAAAACCTTTCCCCATCGTCGAATACCAATGCTGCCTGCGCCCGCGTCCGCCTGCACCGCAAACATATAGCTCAGAGGAAACGACACGTGGAGCTCATCAAATTGCTGAAGCAACGACTAGAAACACTTTCAACCACAATCCCATCCCTCCAGGTCCAGGCATACGAGGACATTATCAGGAACCTTACCCTTGACGCCGCATCCCGTCTCACGTCCATATTTTCTGGAGCACGGACCATGTTTCTGTCATCGCCCCTCATTCTCCTCCAGTCACGCCCATCTCTCAGCTCATTGCGCCATCCTGATGCCTCGTCAATGCCCCGTACTCTTCAGCAAACATACCGACTACGTGACCTGTGAACTCAAGTTGTAGGATACATATCTTATAGCATATCTTCACCTCTCGTCGCATTTAGTCACTCACTTAACGGTCTATCGAGGATAGTTTTTAAATTACCCTTAGTCTTTTGTAGACGTAGATAGATGTCGAATTGTAACAATTGTTACAATGCCCGGTGAAGATTTACACGTGATTTGAGCCAAACACTGTCAATTATTTCAGGCTATCATCTCTTTGATTTGTCAGCGCCATGAGCGAAATTCGCACTTTCGACCGTTCCCCTTACTGTACACGCATGCTTCGGTTGCTTGGAAGACCTTTCCTAGCTGGTTGACGGCTGATCGCGGGACATGGCGCGGAAGCGAAGTCTGCCTTGTCAAAACCCAGGGACGGCACCTCCCGGGACATGGTCAAGCGTTGATGTCCGAATCTTGACATTCTCTGCGTCCCTTGATCTGGCTGGGTATGCGTCATTCCGAGCAGGCTCCAGTCTTCGATGGACGCTTTTCAACCAACGCCGCTCAACGCCATCGCCGTCTCGCCCTCTGAGTGCCGATTTTTGCTCGCATTTTTGGAAGCGAGGTCGAGCCAGCTCCCGGAAGGCCTTCGTGCCCTACCCTTGAAGCTCAGGTACTTGCTGACCTCCAACTCGGACAGCCCAGAGTATCTTCTGTCTGTTCCGTCTCTGCAAGTAAACTAGTTTTTTGTTTACAGTATTCCTTCAAGTTCTGATGAATCTTTTTTTGGCAGACTTCTCTTCCTCAAGGACGTGCTTTGCTCGGGGCTAAAGATCCATGTTTGCCTGCCTTGGGCTCTGGAAGCCCTTACGCATACCAGCAATCTATCGCATCAGAAAGAGAGAAACCTTGGCATGAAGCGACTCAAAGCAATCTTGCCTGTACCCCTCCGCATGAAGACCCCCGGATCGAAAGTCCCCTACGCGACCTTTTATGCGTGCAGGACATAAACCCCTTCGCCGAAAGCTTCGATATGTCGCAGAACTCGAGCGCCATAGATCCACCCGGCAGCCTCTCACCACAACAGGATAACATCGACCCAAACCTCCGTATGACGCTGTGTTCATCGGCACCTCCTGAAACAGAAAACACTGACCCAAGCCTGGTGGATTTGCTAGAACATGCCTTCCCCTACAGAACGGTGATGCGGGACGCCCACAACACGGATATGGGTATGGACGCGGATGGCATAGACCCAGTTAATGGGCTAGAAACAGCCGCTCAACGGGTACAATCATCAAAATTTCAAAGCGCAGGCTCGTCTGCGAACGCAAGAGGCACGGAAGCTGCTGTCATTGATGGTGTAGGGGCAAGTGCTGGAGGCAACAAAAATATTGGGCGAGGTAGAAAAGGTAGCTGTGGAGCTGGCGGTAGCGGGCGGGTTGGACAAGGAGCAGCCAAGTCCGGCAAGGGAAGGAGAGGAAGGCAACAGGGAAGGACAAATGCCAATGGGAGGGGAGGAGGAGGAGGAGGAGGCAGCGGTGGCGGAAACCAAGCTGCTGCTGCTGCTGCTGATAAGTGTCCTCGAGGAGCTAAACGGGCAGCGGCCGCTCTGCGAGCCAAGCAGGACCGAGCCGAACGCTTGCAACGACGAAGGTTTGGCCTTGAAGGCCTGGGTCCTACAGTCAATCTCGATAGCGAAGATGGACGAGGACCGAGCGACCAAGAAGAGACCGAAGAAGAAAATAATGAATGTCAAGTTTCGGTTCAACCGAACCATACGTATTCTGGGGCCGGTAGCCATCCAATACCAGAAGATCAGGCATTGGGGTTGAATGCTCGTCTTTTCCTTTTATCCCTTACGACTATAGGGGAAGATATTCGCCTGACATCCTCTTCTGCATGCTCCAACTTATCTTCAAACCCGTTCAAACTTCTCGAAACCCTCCTTCTCCATACTCGTTCTCTGTCAGGTTACAGCGTCTCTCCGTTGAGAAAGGGTCTTTCCAAATCCCTTGTTCATCTTGCTGAACTTTGCCGCAATTCAGAGGTAACAGAAGCTGTCGCTCAGCTTTCGTACTACGTCAATGTCATGCAGTTTGCATGCGAGGTGCAACGGTGAGGGTGTTTGCTCCTGGCTTTATTCTTCATTCCATAACTAGTGGAAACTAGTGAGCTCAGGACCACCAAAAAGAAAAAAACCCCGCTTTTCCAAGAATTGGCCGACGATCCTGCCCTGCAAAAGAACATTTCCTACAAAACACTCGGTCGATATTTCGAGGACGGTCAGAAATGCTGTCAGCTAGCCGCTGCTGGTTTGTGTCTCAATATTAGTATTACCCCTGTTTAATTCTCATGATGCTTTTTTGGTAAGGTTCACTGTACCTTATTATTATGATGGCATGTGGTCGTCTTAGGGCGGAACTGCGATTGGTTCCAGCGGACAAATTTGGAAGATTGGCGAAACAGATTCGATGGCCCTCCGGTATGTATCACTTGATTGATGAAATTTGGCAGACTGACTGTTTACTGATAGGAACAAAGTATGAGTCCATCATCAGTGATAATATTATTACGCCTATCGCAATCTTACGAGAAAGGTTCCCTCTTTCGATGGACCTTGTTTTTCCTGCGGCTTTTTTGGAAAACATATTTAATAAGGGAGGACCTGCTTGGATGATACTGACCTTGTGTTTGAAACGATTGGTTACAAGTCAGTGATTCTTTCTTTAGATAAGGAAGGAGATCCTGATCTAAAAACAGCGATTTTCTTAAACCAAGGGACAAGTCTGCATGGGCTCCAGTGCTCGCCCCTCTGCAAAATGCCAATCGTACGAAACTAAACTTGACTGGTTCAGCCTTCACAAATAAGGATAAGGCAGATATTACCCCAGCTTACAATCTACCTGAACAAGGAATTCATCCACATCTAATGCCTTCTATTCCTCATAGCGCGACCCCTACACTGCTGCCAGAGCGTCCACCACCCGATGTTCAGGTCCTTAGAGAGGGCTGCCTAGCGCCTCATGCTCAGGAAGTCTTGCTCCACACAAATATTGTCGTGATAAACACAGCCTTCGACTGGAACCTCGATGTTAACAAGAAAAGGTGCTATTCTAATGCAAACGAACAAGAGCGTTTCGAGGCGACTGAATACGAAAGGCGCTTTGCATCTCACGCTCAACGTCCCAGCACCATTGGAGATTTCACAGTCGCAGTAAATTGATTTAAACCTTTGACGAATCTTTGGGTGATATCTTTGAATAGGTCACGGAACAACTACAAAATGGTTACAAAGAAAAGGACAGCAGTTATGTTCGTTTATCGAACGAGGTCCTTGCGGAGTGCGATGTTCCACTCTCTTCTGATCCGGATGCACATCTCTGACTTGTATTCATAGCCATACTGTCCGGGTTAATGCAAATGATGGCAATTCATTGGCGATAATCTCAGGAATTCCCCAAGAATATCAACGAAATCTATTCGATAAAATAGATCTCATATTTCCAGGGGTCCTCAAGAATGTTGACTCCAGGTCTGAAGGTGTTGACAATTTTTTTATTGCGCTTCACCTCGTGTGGTATAATCGTTACGCAAAGAGGGTAAATAATTCAAATTGATTAGCTTGTTCAAACACTGATTTTTAAACAGGGAGATAATACACCTGCTAGTGCAGAACCATCAACACTTCAACGTGATGGAAAGCAGAGAGTAAATACTTGCCAAAATCTGCCAAGGACCAGCCAAGACCTGGATGAATTCTCAGATGAATACGTGAAGCTTTCTGATGCATTCAAACCGATTTTTGATTGGGTTGACCAGACAGTACTGTATTGTCGTTTTTTTCTGTATGAACCGTTGCACTAACATTTTGTTTTTAGGTTAAGGAGCTTCTTCCGGAAAACCATTATAAATTATCACAGTTTGTTGACGTTCTACCCTGCAACGTCGTTTCGCCGGTCCACCCTTTTTCGGGGTTTGTTCTTAATCTCAACGTCACTACTCGCATACACCGAGACACTGGAGATAAGGACTTATGTATTGTTCTCGTTCTGTCTGACTGTGTTGGTGGGGAGCTCTGCCTGAAGGAGCCTGGGGTCGTTCTCGATCTTCACATGGGTCACCTTGTCATTTTTCCATCAACAAAGATCTCCCATTTTAATTTGCATTTTATTGGGAAACGGGCGTCTATCGTCTTTTATTCTGACAAGGAGGTGGAACACTGGGTTACTGATCAGAATGGATGGCAGCACAACATCTATCTTAATATGCTATATGGGTCATAGACCGGTAATTCTTTGGACTTGATACATTTACACAATAATTTTTATACAAGTTTGTCGTGACATATGACTGGATTTAAGCCATAAGCAAGTCAGGATACAATCTAGGTATATTGTCTTTTGAAATTGTAACGTACAATTGCCAGGCGATTAGGATGGCGGATTGCAGAGTTGCCGTTTAGGGCTGGCTACCTCTCCAACTCACGTGTCAACCGTTCCACCTGCCCTTATGTCACTATGGTGGAAACAGGCTTTGGTTGAGGTCTTTTTCAACTGTAACTCGTACAAAGAATCACTGTGCCAGTAATAAAGCTGCTCGAAGCTGATTGCTATAAATGATCCTCTTGAATGCAACAGAACAAAACCCACCCGCCTGCTTTTCCGCTCAGCCTCCAGACACTCTCGTTCGCATCCTCGACGCCGAGCGAGGAATAACAAACTTGACCGAAAGGTAAGCATTCTATCCCTCTCGAAGCGAAACAAAACGCCAAACTCACCTCTAAATCTACAAGTTTTCCCCAATCGCACTTCGCATCGACATTCCGCAGGTGGTGTTCGTTTGGCCTTCAATAGCGCACCGTGACGTTGACGAGCTAGCCATGGCTTCGCATTTCATCTTGTGAGTACCTCTTATATTCTCTCTTCCTTTCACGTTGCCCTAGTCACTTGCAACACCTGTCCGGTGTGGCATGTCTCAATTCATTTAAAACTCAACATTTATACCCTGTTTAACCGGTTGAGCTTACGCTGATTTTTCTTCCTATTTAGCCTCGGTCTTACATGTATTCTATGGTTGGCAGCTTCAGCAGCCATCACCGCGCTGTCGGAGGTACTCTGAACGTCGTCCAGGGTCCTTCTAACGCTCATGCTCATCTTCGTGCTCATCCGTGGCATCGTGTCTGCGAAACGCGGCGATGGGTTGAGCGGCTGTCTCGTCGAAGCCTGAGCTCAAATCTCTTCCTGACAAGTCATCGCGTCTACCAAACCCTCGTCCGGTACTGCACAGCTTGGGACACTGCCATCTACGCTATCTCGTCGCCTATTCGCCTCTAACCCCGTAATTTCATCAGCACACGCATACGTATCTGTAGTTATACTCCTCGTCTGCTCACTTACTGACATTGGACTGCGCTTCGTTCTATTCACCACGACTACATTAATACATCTCAATTCTCACCTTTTTGCCAATCTTGTACGATATAGATCGTTGCTGTAACTCGGTAGTGTTTTTGTGTTGGTGTTTGGATTTGGTGAGGTGCTTTTTGTTTGGCATGCTTCATATTTGTTGTTTTCGTGACTTAGTTTTTCGGTTTGGCTTTGGATCGCGTATTAATTCTTTTCTTTTTTCGCTGTTGTTTTTAGTCTATCTATTTAATCGCTTTGGGCTCTAATTGGGGAGGAGGATCCAGAGTTTATGCTCCTCGTATCTTATCTAATCTAATCAAAGTCACATTAGCTTGACGAGGAAGCGTTGGCGCTGTGATCTGTTCTCTAAAGTACAACAAGTATATGAGAGCTGCAACAACTAAATCACTGGTGCCATCGCCGCCTATGCTCGGGCGAGCGAACTGGACCCGAGCAAAGAACGCTGGAGTAGGGAGCCGGGCACCGGGCACGTGACTAGATAGATCCGTAGGTAGCCGGGCATCCCAGCCTGACTCAAGTATTCGAAAAGCTCACCTCATACCCTCCAGTTGTCCGTGTCCATCTCTGATTCGTACTACGCCGTTGGCTATCCCGTCATTCGTGAGTAATATCTAATCGACGACGATTCGAACACGAAACTGACCTTTGGGATTGCGAAAGCTCGGCGCCGTTGCCTTCTGACGATTACCCACACCCTCCCTCCCTTTTTATGCCTTCTCCAGCCTACTGGAATGTCTCTGCGTAGTGTGAAGTGAGTTTTAAAACGATGTCGCGACGAACCAGAGGCTGACCCTGGAATTTACCAGAGAGCGGGACGTGCAGGCTATCGCTAGGTGTAGGTCGTCGTCTCGCTCGATACCTCTTATTTGCTCAGAGATCTTCTTTGATTACGATCGGAACGTCGTTGGGACTAGCATGGTGGGGACTCTTGGGTGATAATTGAATTACGGAGGAACTGACCTTGAACTGTTGCAGACATTCTCGCAATGAGAACGAACGCCGCCGCCCGTCGTCCAAGACCCTCCGTATCGTTAGTGCTCGAGCCTGAGTCTACAAGCTGTGAGTAAGTCCAGTGAATACATAATCAATGACAAACTTACTATGTATTCAAAAGCTCGGTGGCAACCTCATCATCAAGCCACAGCGAACCTCGCTCCATTCGACTTCAACCCGCTCCCTCCTTCCCGCAGAATCTTGCTGGCGGTGTCAACGTCGATTCGGATCCCTACAAGCTGTAAGTGATAGATGACGATAGAACCGAAAACTGACCAGCATCATCATCATTAGAACCTGCATGTTGGACCGCTACCCTTCGAAATGTGGTGTGACTGCTGCGAGTGCTTGGTGTGTTGACCAGGGTACAGGTTTCTACGAAAGGTGAGTTGGTTTCGGGTCACTGAGAGAGCGGACACGAACTTACCACTCGTACCATGCAGTCCATATTCCAAACATACACGCTCCAGGTTGTAGCTCATCGAATTGCATTGTTGCAGGTACCAATAAGCCTTTGAGCCCCGAGATTCTACGAGCTCTGTGCGAGTCTAGTGAACTTCGTGTAGACGCTGCATGGTACATGCCGCCGTCTCATCGAACACGAATCGATCCCTTCGATATGTTTCGGAAAGTGCTATGGGCTTGGAATGTTGAGGCGGGTGTCTAGGAGGGGTGAGTTGGATTGGGGTTGACGAGAGCACTTGTAACTCGTATGCGTCCGGGTCCTTCAACTCGAACACAAGCTCGTGGAGGGGCATCGATGTTGCCGTCGACCCGGAAGGCTAATACGAAGTTCAAGCTGTCTCGTAGAATGGGAATGAACACGAAACTAACCTTTACGAAGGCTCGATGCTCTGCCCAGATGCAGCCTCGTCGAGTCCGTCATTGAAAGCATGTGCTGAGCTATCATGTCAGAAGGTTCACATGTGTGAGTTGGTTGGTTAAAAGCAATGAAGATGAAACTAACCTTTGGTGTCAGTAATGTGGGTCCTTGAAGGGTATGTTCGAATGGGAGGGATGGAGTAACGAGAGGAGGGGCAAAGTGAGTCGTGAGACGCGGACGGAGTTGAGGGTAACGTTAGGAGATCTGTCAGAGATGGATGGACATTGCGCAAGGTGTTGTGCAGATAGCGAGGGTAGAAATTGTGGGGGAATTGGCAGAAGACAACGACAAGCCTAGTTCACATCACCTGAATGCGATCCTAGTGCTCTCACTTGACAATTGTCGAGACGCGCATTCAAGGTGTCTACATCGAGGTCTGCCAGTGCCTCAAGAAGCGAGACTAGTCCGAGTCGGATACTGGAGGTTGATGGGGGCACCGGGGTAGTATAGAGGCTTGACACCATGCTGGGGAATGAAGATAGCAGAAGGTCTTCAACGATTATGTAGGCCAAATCAGTAATATGATCAATCTAGCTTTTTGATTTGCTTTCAGTTTCACGTTCCTACCTTGAGCTCGAGTCTCCCATGCAGCGATTTTCCAAGCTTTTTCAATCCTTGTATCACCCTTCCGTGCGATTCTGGAGAGTTGGTGGAACAAAACTATCGACAGGAATACAACCTCCTCGACAGTTCCCAAAGCAAATCGAGTCAAAATTTTTTGTCCAAACGGACAAAACAAGTCCTGCATTTGATGCCGATGCATTCTACTGCGCGCTCAAGGAGGCGATGGATAGCGATGTAGTTTGCTCAGATCTTGAGGTTGCTTTTGGCGACAATGCAGCGCGGGTTCATGTTGTAGGGACAAGGTAAGTTTTATTTTATTCTTCAGCGATGCGGCCAGCCTCCGACAACTGATTTGTGGTTAGAATAGTTGCAGGAGCCTCTCAGACTTCAGACGATCCCCATTTCACGGCGCGACTCTTCAGCGCCATCACCCACGAATACCTCGGGGGTATTCATGCATTCCCTTTCGGCTCAGCCTGCGCGCCTACTTTCAAGCATAGAAAGGACGAACGAAAATCGACTTGGAAGAAACGGAAATTTGGCGACATTCAGTCTACATTAGTTGCCTTGAAAGCGGCCTCGAATACCTGAAATTTGACGGCGCTACTCTTTTTCTTGTCAAATTTGAAGGCTATACCATTTAATTGTAAGTCCCTTCGTATCTATTGGCCTTATGCTTACCAGACCTCAACATGCTCTGCGTGCAGCAAACTGCATTTTACTTATCGGGTCAGTGTACATAATGTAATTTAATTTCTTTTGTTGTGTACATCATTGCGACACTGTACGCGAATACATGGTCATTATAATTACAATATAGCCTAAAACTGCTCGGGACGTATCCCTTACTTACACTGTGGTAATCGGATAAGTTGAAATTCAACCTGTTTTGCAACCTGAGTTAGGTTAGTATCCAGCCTGGTTCAGGTTGATTTTCAAATATGTAGATATTTGAAATTAAAATTGTGAATTTTACTAGACGTTAAAGTTACAACAACATGTAGTATGAGCGAGAAGCATCGACGAGCGTGAACTGTAAGGGGTACAGTTCACGCTCGTCGACGCTGGGGGCACAGCGCTCGCTAGCTCCGCTTTCCCTTCTCTGTCGTCGCTCCATACCGTCCCACCCCATGTCATCGCTCTCGCCATCAAGGTTGAGACATCGCCCAAGTCATAGTCTGCGGGTTACGTAGGCCACAAGCTAAGAATTGAGAGTTACCCTAAGGGAAGATCATGTGTGAGTGTGGTTTTGTGTGTAGCGAGGTGGAAAAAAGGAGGAAATAAGGAGGCAGGGAAGTAGCTCGAGTCACGAAACTCAAGCACCCCATGTGTCGCTAATCCCTCCACCTACATAGTGATGAGTCAATATTTCAATACTGTCAAAGCGTGTGCAAAAGTGTCGGTTTCGAATCTGGCCAGCGAAGATCCAGAGCTGAAGCCCCAATTAACGCAGGGACGGCGTTCGAGTCGATTGAGGGTACACAAGGTGACGATGTGATCGTCCCACCTGTAGCAAATGCAATTGTGCGGTGGCGATGACTCGGATGAGGAAGCAATAATATCAGCCCAAGTTGCAAGACTACGTACCGTGAAAGTTTCCCTAATATCGCTTCTGCCCCTGCCGGTCACCTGTGCTTCAAGACGCGCACAGTGCCGTTCTTGTGTTCATAGTCGGCCTACACCTCTTCGCAGGGGAAAAAGATGGGGTAACATACGAGATGCTAGCGTTACGCACGGGGTCGCCGCCTTCATACAAGACGTGTTATCGTCATTTCCATCCTACCAAAGCGTTCAGGGAGGATTTGATTATGAAACCCACCCCGTTGATCTTGTGACAGAGCCGCGACACGGTGCGAACGAATACAGGGATGTTGTGAGGGAACAAGCAGGGGTAAAATCGGCACGCTCCACACTCAACATCGCTTGAGTGTGGAAGAGCGATGCGGGAGTGAGCAGAGTGTGACGCGGTGAATGCGACTCATAATTCGGACTCCGGAGTCATTGCGAAGAGACGGAATCCCAATTAAGAGTTCACGTGATCCACGGTCCACTGGGCCGGAAAATTCAACCCATCAAGGTCGATCAAACTCACACCCGCATCCTCAGGCGTTCATCGTCACCCAATCCGAATCAATAGAGGCCTGTAACATTGTTGGTGAGCTCTTTTATTTCGAATTCTCAGTTTCTACTTTCTATGCTAACTAAGATTTAGGTCAAATTTAGGTTGGTAAACATCGCAACTATCATTGCCCCTGACATTCCACACTACACGACCGAAACGAACGAATCATTAATTGGCTGGTTTGAACAGCCCAGTCATGCTCTCACTTTGCGTAGCCTCGACCTCGACCCTGTTCCGGCATGAGCTCGATTGGTTCGATGCCTGCAACATCACCTGGGATCCTCGTGAGTCAATTAATCCGTATTTTATGAACACTGCGACTAACTAAAATCTACTGTGTTGTCTCTCTCTTCAGCTCTCCAGGTTTAACAGAACTCGCAGCGCCACGACTCGTCGTCAATAAGCGAATGTTCGTGTTACAAGACTGCGAATGAGCCCGGTGAGTCATTTTATCCCTCTATTTGACGATTCGTATCGACATGCAGGACGATTTTTTTGGCAGCGTACCCTATTCTCAACAGCCAGAAACACAGAGGGGACAATGGGAGGGTTGGTCTTGGCCCACTCATGGGGAGGAAGCGAGGCTTCAAGACACTTGAGAGGATTCTTTTCAGCGGGATGGGAGGAAGGAGATGGATGATGCGGTCCAGGGTCGATGTTCGGGGTGCAGGCGGGCGTTGGTGGGAGGAGAGGCGCGGCGCTCAGCGCTGACCGAATTGAACAGCATCGTTGTCCTTAACAGGAGGAAGCCGCCAACATGCTCCGCTCCTCAGCATTTTGCTCTCGGAGTCTCCGATGATGTACCTGGGAGCTCGAATCTGCGAAGAGAAGGAGAAAGAGTAAACTGTCGAGGGGGTAGAGACGTTGGATGGAGTCAAGGGTCTACGGGGGCAAAGTTTTATTAAGTGTACGTCTTTCCCTCTTCGTTGTATTTCTTATAATTTTGTCAACTTTTTTTTGCGTGCTTTCTTCTGTCTAGACTTTGTACTAACATCACAAATTCATTCCACAGCCCACGACCCCACTGCACCTTCATCCACGGGTCCCATCAACGCACTCGACGTTGTCAGTGATGGCGATCAGACGTGTTCATTATATCGCAATCAGGTAAATTATACGTTTTATAAAGCACCTGTGATCCTACTCATACCCTCCTTAGTTGTTCTTCCCAATTCCCAGAGTTCTTTGATTCCAAGGTAGCTACTCCATGCATATCGTTCGCCGACGTCCAATTGACCACAAATTTACTCTAGATATTTCAAAGCTACAGAACAACCAGGTAAGTACCCACTTGAGAAGAATTTCACCATTTACTTACCCAACACATTCAGAACAAGAGGCGAGGACTACGAAGCGGCCAACAACGCCAGCTCAGCGCATCTCAAAGTAGTCGCAAACCCACGACGACGAGCCAGGCGAGCTTGTGTTGTTCGATGCGCCACAGTCGGATGATACTGACATCCTGTAACCCGTAAGTTTCCTCCCCCCTTCTCTGGAATTCCAGCTGCTGAGCCGAACGAACAAACAGACGACGGGTGTCGATTATACGAGATAGTCGAGACCGCTGTCTGTATATCAGCAGGCCGTGTCGTCGACGGTACACGAGAAGAGGAGGAGGAAAGGTGCAGATAGGAAGGACGAAAGGCGGTTCCCAGTGAGTTTTCTTCGTCGATTTAGGTGCCAGCTTGTTCTAATTCGTCTTCGAGACAACACCGCACGGTTGGCAGACATCGAGCTTGAGTGGGTTGCAGGAACGTTTCGGTGAGTTTATGCGACTTGGATGACTTCCTGGGACGTCCTAACGAGCTCTCAACAAGCCTAGGTTTCGAGAGCGGAAATATGAGTGGCAAGCACGCACACCACTCGGGCTCAATGTGCAAGGAGAGAGAGGTTGGGATGTCAGGATGGAGTCGACGAATGCAAAGGCGGAGGCAATGAGTCCGCGGTGAGTTTCTCGTCTTGAATTCGTGCCTCAGGGGGGTTCTGATCCATCCTCCAGCGGTGTGCAGACACGATCAAGTCGACGAGCGGTGGGGTAGTCTCGACGTGCTTGGAGAGGCGAGAACAGATCGGATGAATGGGTCTGAGGACGAGCTGACGAGCCCGCGGTAAGTTCTCCCCCTTGAATTCGCGCCGCGGGAGGTCCTAATTCGTACTCGAACAGTGTCCAACATGACCAAGTCGACGAGCTGCTCCCAACCATTTTTTCGAAAACCCAGTTCGAACGAAATCGAAAGCGACGGCGAGCAGCATGTTCAAAAGCAACTCGTAGCGTGGTTGTCGTGAGTCGCCCCCCTCGTCTTCTGCGCCATTCTTGACCCAGTATCGACAACGCAGCTTGCCATATCATGGCCCACGGCGACTTCGTACGCCCCCATTGCTGCCCCAAAGCTGCTACTTACACCTCCCAAACCTTCGCTGAGCACACTACGTAGTGGGCAGCACTGCTGGACGCGAATTCGTGGTGCTAAGCGATGGGTTTGGGGCGCTAGTAAGTCGCCTTCGTTGTCGTCTTCTGGTTTGTTACCGATTCGCGATCGGCTTCACAGGGTGCAGGGCCAACGAAGTCGCCGTACGACTCCTCTGCTCCACCCAATCCGCTCTCCTAACACCGCTAGCTATTCCCAAAGCACACAAAATAGCAGGAAAGGCTGCTCGAAGCGGGTGCGTGGTCATTGCAGTGTAACTAGTGTTTGTACGTCCCCTCGTTGTCGTCTTCTGAGTCGTTACTGGCTCAGGTTCGATTTCTACGCAGCGTCGAACGTGATAAAGCGGCATACGAAGGTCGGCGCTGTGTGCTGGCACGACGGACGCATTGTTATCGTGTATGGGTGGGTAAGAGCTGCAGAAAGGTAAGTAAGGGAAAAATAACATCACGAATAACGAAAACTCACCAAGTATCCCGACTTTCTCGCCTGCAGACACTTCCGTTCGTCGTTCGTCGTCAGTCGACGTTCTCGCGTAAGTACCAGGAAAGTCGTCTTGGTGAGTCCGCCATTTCGACTTGAAGCCGTAGTACTAAGGCGAACTGACTCGAATGCCGCTGCCAGTAAGTGGATCCGTCTTCGTAACGTTGTTCTAGGGTTTAAAATGGTTGTAGTTTGGCAATGATGCTGGAAAGCTGATGAAAGGTAGGTACGAGCAAGTAATGGTTGGAATATCACTCACTTGTAAACCCTTTCCAGCATGATTTCGGCATCAAAGACGACAAATACAGCTACACCTCCGATGCTCTGGAGCTGCTCTCTTAACCCTTGCCAGAGCACACGAAGTAGTGCTTGGAGGAGTAGGTGGTGTTATGTGCCTTTGTAAATCGCTTTTGTCGTGGTTTTCCGTTCGTTCCTGACCCGGAATCAGTTGTCCGTAGCATCAAACGTGATGCAGCGTCTTGCAATGTTCGCGGGCAATGGTTGCTGGCATGTTGGTTTATGTGATGTTTGGCTCAGTAGGCTGGGAGCGGAAATACGGTGCATAGTTTGCCTCCGCTTTCTCCTTCAACTGGATTCCCCTGCCCGCCTTCTCTAACACCCGTGTTGACGATCTCCGACCGCCATGATCGCGACTCACTCTGCTAATTTGGCACCCACGGCAGCGATTTATGAGCTCCCTGTGCATGAGAAAATATAAGTGCGAGAATCAGCAGCGTCAGGCGGACTACCGGGGCAACTTGAATATAGATTAGTCTCTGTTCAATAAAGCCTAGTAATAAATAGATATCATACTTAGCCTAATAAATGCATTTGATGAGGACTTTAAGTGTGTACATACCCTTTCCAGTTTGGCTGAGTTCCTGTAGTTGGCGGCACACATCAAAACTAAATTCATGTAGACTATCAAACAACAAAACTACAACTTCGAGCAAGGAGCGCCGACGTGTGTGCACGACCCTACGTTTGGAGAACAGTATTCGCTGTCACCTCTTTCCCTTCTCCACCATCGCTCTACCCCATCCGCGGCCATCAGGTGCTCTGTCGTCGATCCAATGCGACGACTGCAATGCAAGCAAGCAGGTGTCGGAGGGCGCAGAAATAGGTGGATGGGCATGGAGTGGGGGTACGGTCAAACAGGGCCGAAATACCAGCAGACATAAAGGTCGGTGAACATGAGGGTCAGCAGGTGCGAGGGTCGGCGAACGTCGGCGGTGGCCCAAAAATAAATGTTCGTGGCACCGTCATCCGTTTGGTGTGAGTACCACTCTGGGCTGCTTAGGTAGATGGGCAGAGCGGTGACTCCGGCGAGTCGCCACGACCCCTTCTATAAAGGCCACCATGCCAGGACAAACAAAAAGAAAAGCCGCAAGGGCTCCTGTATTGGAGACAGCAGAAGCATCATGCTGCGCTGCGCCTCAGCGCGGGGTGTGGGTGGATGGGCGTGTGAGCACCTGCGTATTGTGTAGGAAAAGGCTGTAAAGCGGTTGGGCAGCGTTAGAACAATTGACGGAGTGCGAGAATAGCGGGACGAGTCATGCGACGCACCAAGCAAATCTCCCTCCCCAGCATCTCCCCTGCCGTGCTTTGACTCATTTTTCCACCCAAAACCATGGAACATCTGCCCACGACCCTCGAAAGAGTGGTGCTTGCGACGCGACGTTGTACATAGTTAGCAAGACCGAAAGTAGCTACTTTTGGTATCAGCGTCTTATACAACAGATCACATCTTGATATGACACGTACCTCCTCCTTGAGGTTTTGGGCGAAATAGAAAAAGACGAGAGGTGGAAGGGAGGGACGAGGTGGCGGTCAGGACAAAGAGCCTCAATCAAACAGCTTTGATGGCTGCTGATCTAACGATCGGCGAGTTCGGCGAACAACACAAGCAGCCCGCCTCGTCAGTGATTCAGTCGACTCCTGGTTTTGACGCTCAGCGACGGCCAACACGCCTAGCGGGTAGTCTGCGCCTCGCTCAGCGCGCGACCAATTTTGACAAGTCATTTTCCCGAAAGCAAAATGAGCGCAAAAGGGGACATTCTCCCAAGGGTAAAATGCTGGCAAAATGATTCGCTTTGCCGAATCATTTTGACTGCGCTCTAAACTTAGAATTCGGCTAGGGAGCAAAATGTGCACAAAATCTAATATTTTACCATTCCTTTGCATAGGTGAAAATATGTCATTTAGATTCCCTACAAAATTCTGGTAAAATCGGACATTTAACTTGAGTTTTGCCCATTGGAAAATGGATGCGATTTTTTGAATTTTGCTGTAGGCAAATTATAATCTAAATTCAAAATCCTGCTCGGATTTTGCCTGAGGGAAATAGTAAAGAATTGATTGAATTTTGCCATTTGCAAAATTCTTGTCAAAATTCAAACAACGTGCATTGAATTTTGCACCCCCGTCAAAATAGTCCGGCCGCAGCAGTGTATTTGAACTCATATAGATGAGGAGTTGTGAAATGACACCAATTTCGACCACTTTGAAAAGGTAAGAAAAAACTTCGAACAAAACATGCTTTTTCGTGTTTTTCAGGACCCCGGAAACCAGTAGGCTCCCACACGGTAGGGGTTGGTTTCAGGAATTAAGGTTTCGGTCACCCCTTGGATTTTTTTGATATTATTTGAGTAAGAATTGACCAAGTAATGGCTGAAATACACTGAAAACACGAATTTAAGGTGGCTGTACATGGTGCTATGTGGCTGTACACCCCTTCATCTTAAAGCCCTGATTTTTCTGAATTTTTCGATATATTTTTTGTGAGATTTGACCCAGCATTAGTGTACAAACTGTTTTTTCTTTTTTTCTGTGTGGCTGTGAAGGGCTCCGTCGCGTTGGAGCCCTTCACAGCCACAGGATAAACCCTAACCTTACAAAAAGCGATATGTTCAGTGTATTTCACTTGTTACTGCCTCAAATATTACAAAAAATATATTGAAAAATTCAGAAAAATCAGGGCTTTCAGATGAGGGTATGTACAGCCACAGAGAAATCTGTACAGCCACCCAAAATGCGCATTTTCTATGTATTTCAGCAATTACTTGGCCAATTCCCACTCAAATAATATCAAAAAATCACGAAAATTCGTATTTTTTAGACTTCATATTGTATCCAAAAAGACCGCCATAAAAATCGTTGCACAGCCACCAAAATCGAATATTTTTTGTATATTTCAGCTATTTCTTGGCCAATTCCCACACAAATAATATCAAAAAATCACTAAAATTCATCTTTTCCATATTACATATCATATATGTCAACACAGCCACCAAATACCATCAACAGTCAATGTAAATGATTATTTTTCAGGTATTTTTCGCATTTATTTGGCCAATTTTCATACAAATGATCAAGTTGTGTGCCAAACATAGACAATGTTAGCATAGCCACACATTCCCATGTATATCCATGTTATTTTCACATTTTTTTATCAAAAATTTTTTTGGAAAAAAATTCCCACGGTGTTGATGGATGAATGAATCAATCAATCAATCAAAATTTTGACTAAGTTCAGGGATTATAAAGAATGAGTCTTTGATAAATCAAAGGACTCATAATCATAGTCTTTTGCCTTTCCTGACAGACATGACAAGTTTTAACAAACCAGTTCACGTCCTTCTCTATTTCTGGCCACCAAAACCATTGCACTAGTAACTGATTCGTAGCATAGAATCCTCGGTGGCCAACGTGATCATGCGCCGCGGTTAACATATACATGCGCCTTGATTTTTCTACGTATAGTCTGTGCTGCGCGCCTTTGCCTCGATGGTATAACCGTCCTTCGTACATAATGAACCGGTTGGCGAACCGTACAAATTGTTGGTAATCTTTATCTTTCATCCCCTTTGGACGGTAACGCCTATTCGCAAACCACCTGAGGACGTCTGATATCCTACCGTCCTGTTGTATAGCACTAGCCATCCTATGTTTCTCTGGGTACGGCCCCGATTTCTCCTTGAATTCCTGCTCGTCTGGCAGCGCCAGTACATTTACTAGCTGTTGTACGGCCGCAGTCCTTTCTTTATCGAGCTTGTCCTTATTACTGGACAAATAACCTTCTAAATGAGCTCGCTCTTGCTCTCGGAAGAAATCTGCTTCCTTCAATTCTTGATCGAAGCAGTGGACGGACACCGCTACTCCTTCAAATTTGCCTTTCTCGGGTTCTATCAGATCTACAAAACTTTCTATAGGGAGGGGACGGGACGCGTCCTTGTTGACTAAGGTGATGCGTGGACCCGTGCCTTCTTGTATGAAGGTTTCATATACTTCTTGATGCATAAATCCTTTCCGATTGTCGATCTTATGCGCAAATTCATTAATTGGCTTAATGGGAGGTTCAGTCGGATCGGCAATGATTATTTTGAAACGCTCGGACGGTTCGTCCTCGGTATCGCTGTACGTGTCCTCGGGTTCCGGGTCATTAGGTTGCCTATGACGCCTAGATAAACCGTCGGGCCCAAAGGTCTTACCGGCCTTATGGCGTAGCTCAAAATGATACATCCCAATCTGTTCGATCCAGCGGTTAATAACCGCATTGGGCATCATGTCAGGGTTGTGTAACATTCCCCCTATGAACTGGGTGTCTGTCTCCACTACTAACTTTCTGACGCCTATAAGCCATTTCTTATTCGCTTCTAGTGCTCGCTTCAACCCATATAACTCGCGTTTAGGTTGCGAGTAGCGTGCTTCCTGGTCATTGAGTGTGATGGACCCAAACTTCGCGTAGTAATGCTTCTTCAGGTCATCTTTATCTTCTTGGTAGATGTAGTAGCCAACGGCAATATATGAAGTATCTACCGCTAACACTACGTCCCCTTGACCTTCATAATCTATTGGCCTTATTGAATACAAATTCCGTACACCTTCCTTTAGCATGGCCATGCTCTCTTCTTGATCTGGTCCCCATTCAAACGGAGTATCCTTGCGCGTCAATTTTTGAAGGTGACGGGCGCGTAATGCATAGTTAGAAATATAACATCTCCATCTGTTCTTTGTCTCGTACTGTCACAGTGCGACCGTGGGAATTCCCTTGCTCACTGTTCACCTCGTCTTATAACCACACCTGCACTCTTGATCACCGATCAACACAGTACCCCGGCTCTATAGAGCACCAAACACTATGCCACCCAAAGCGCCTAGCGCGGAAGGCGGCGGATCTTCCAGATCTGCCGCAGCAAACATCGAGCGACAAGCTCTCGGTTCAGCTCGCCCCTCAGGGCAGCAAGCTCCTCCCTCTGGCCCATCTCGTGCCAGGAGTACTCATTCGCAAGGCCCTACACCCGCACCACAGCAGGAGTCTAGGGATTCGACCCCCGAATCAGCAGGACGACTTTCAACGCCCATGCCGCTTCCACCCCAAACTTCTACCCCCTCGGTTGCCCTCTCCGCTTCGGATGTGGTGATGCAAGGAGAAGAAGACACCTCGGTTGCTGGCGAGCCTAGCGCTCCGAAGCACCCTCAATTCACATCGCTGGGAGACGCCAACACTCTGAAGCTCACCTTTGGAGACGATTGGGATTGGGACGGAACTGCCGTCTGGTCAGCGATGGACCAACTCGCGGATTGGATTGATTACAAGACGTCCACTACCGACCCTTCTGCCCAACTCGACGTAGACGAGTGGGATCGTATCGCGGATAGAGGCGCCAGGCTTGCCTGGAGCTTCCTCCAATCCAGGTTCGCTGAGGCGGACACCTCTGCCCCGGATGGCTCCCAAAGACCGATCATTGATCAGTTTAGGGATCGTCTGGGTGTCCCTTTCCAGGTTGTTACCTCCCGTTGACGAGGTAAAGCCCGGGCCCCCGCCCCCCCCTCTGGACCGCCGGACATCCCGCCAGCGCCGCCCACAGGGGGTAGGCCCTCATCAAAGCCGAAGTGGATGGCACCTGGGGTAGGAATGGGTCCTCCCAGGACCGATCGACCCATCCCGAACACGGCTATCGCCCCCCGACCCCAGCCTAACAAGCCAGTGGTCACCTTCCAGAGGATGCAGGCCAGGCCTCTCCCTCCACTCAACATGAAGACCAAGCCGGGTCAGAAGAGGAGCTACTCCTCTATGGCGGCTCGGCCCTCATCTATCCCCTCCGCCCGCGCTCAGACGCCGGCACCACCCTCTCGCGCGGCCACTCCTGCTCCCAAGAAGCAGAAGAGGTCTGTGCCCTCTTATACCGCTCGTGGTCCCAACCACAAGCAGGTACTATGCACGTGGTCAGACGGTCATCCCCCAGCGGGACTGGATTGCCACACCGTATATGAGGGTGTCAATCGCCTTCTTCAAGAGAAGAAGATGCGTGCCTCGTTCCGCGTCTTGTCCGTGAGCTTGGCTTACGACGGGATTGCTCTCCGGGCGACTGACGTTGCCAACGCGCAGGAGATAGCCTACATCCGGGGCTACCTCCTTCATCACTACCCCACCCAGGAGAATCTCTGGGTAGGGCTCCCGCAGTCGAAGTCCTTCATGAGGGCCATCGACGTGCCCTTGTATGACGGGGTTGACGAGGAAGGTCACCCCAAGCTCATCACTCCTCAGACCATCGAGGCAGCCATTCAGGCCAGCCCAGCGTGGTCCGACTTCATGTCCTTTACCGGACCCGCTCGCATCGTGAAGCAGTCCCCGGCGGCTGTCTTTGTGACTGCATATTTCGACATTTGGGACACGAGCACGGGGCGTAATGCCAAGCTCCTCAATGGTCGATCGTTCATGCTCCGAGGCCTCCCCATCCGTATTCAGACGGCGGCGGCCCGAGTTGGCGCCCCTCTTTGCACTCGTTGCTGGAGGTGGAGCCATGTCACCCAGGCGTGCCGTGCACCTCGGGTTGTATGCCCTCACTGCTCCGGACCTCATCGCCTGGAACAGCATAGGGACACGGCGCCGTGCTGCGCCCCCAATCCTAAAGCTAACCCTCCCAAAGTTTACCCCCCGCAGGATAGAGGCATGCCCCCCCCCCCTCGTTGCCCCAATTGTGGTCTTGAGCACCGAGCGGACTCCAAGAAATGCAAGTATTGGAGCCACCGCTTTGAGCCTGCTTGGGCCATCGAGGAATATCGGAAGGTACGAGCTCTTAAGTCTCGTCGTCTTTCACGCTCTAACCCCCCCCTCAGAAGAAATGATTGAGTCTCCGGACGCAGGACTTTTGGAGAGCGGGGAGATTAGGGTGTTATCTTTTAACTGCGCGAAGTCGGTGACCAGCGTAGAATTAATTCTCGAAAAATATATTGATTCTTTTGATATTCTTTTCATTCAAGAACCGCCTTGGCGGATTATAAGACAAGCTCCCTCCACCTCTAACCCAGAGGGAGAGGACGTCATAGGTGCGCCACTCCATCCAGAATGGTTGCCCATGGTATGGCTTCCAGCCACTTCCCAGCTTAGTCAGCACAAATCCAGTCGTGCTGATGTAAGCAATTCCAGTACTCGTCCGCGCGTGATGGGCTAGCTTCTTTTCTTCCTACCTCGTTGGTAGATCCACAAAGTATTCGTGGAACTCCTTCACCTCGGGATCACATAGTGCGGATGTTGGCGTCGGTCAGGGCTCTGCTCTGTCCCCTGTCCTCTCTGCTCTCTACTTGGCCAGAGGCCATTGCTGCGCATGGCAAAAACAAGTTCTTACTTCTGCGGGGAGTCCGACCTTCTAAATAATAAATACTGAGAATAAATCATAGTCCGCTTAATTCTGAACCAATTTGGATGATCGGGGGCTCGAAAAATCGAGAAAAATCAGGGCTTTCTAACGGTACCAAATTGGCCTGGTCACGTGACCAGGAAGGCCCTGATTTTTACGAATTTTTTGATACCAAAATCATAAAAATCAGCCTAGAAATGGCTGAGATACAGAAACCGTGCAGGGTCACTATAGCAGTGGGAGAATTTCCAACGTTTCTGTTAGGAACCAAAGTGCCTGCTTCGCAGGCCGGAAAACAAGTTCTTTTACTACGTAAGAACTTGTAACATGATAATTTGCTACGTGGCTCAGTTTTTATCGGATTGTCTTGAAATAAATTGCGTAATTCTCAGAAAAATTGGGGCTTTAAAATGGTGTCACATAGGTATAGTCACACCGTTATGTGACTTACCAAATGCGGTATAATGTTTGAAATACACACTAAATAATTTGTATTGTGAGATTTTTGAAATAAATAAACTGGAATAAATGACTAATAATGTTTCTTTTACCTAACAGGTGGTCTGTGCACACTTATCACATGACATATCATAGAGAATATTCTTGGTTCAAGTTGGTGCATCACCAATTTCAAGGCAATTGCACAAAGTTTGGCTGGGAGGTTGATTATGTAAGCATCTCTTACATCATTTTCAAGTCATTTGGTCATGTTTGGCAATGTTTGGTGTGCCTTTTATGGCTTATCCAAGCTGTTTTCCACCATCCGAACAAGTTTGGCTGGCTGTTTGCCAGATTTGGACACCATGACATCATTGCAAAACAAATGTAAATATTTGGACATTATCCTAGATTGGTCTGGGCAACATATTTTCCCATATCCGGCTCACATAAATCCATTTAAGTGTGAATTCACACAAATCTGCGCTTTTTGGCTTGTTTGAGCAGGTCACATGATCTGATCGTGCCTGGATACCCATGCCACATGAAAGCCCTGATTTTTACGAATTTTTTGATACCAAAATCATTACAAGTTCTTATGTAGTAAAAGAACTTGTTTTCCGGGGGAAAACGCACTACAAAATTGACCAAACCACTTCCTAATGGTAACAATGGAAATTCTCCCACTGCTATAGTGACCCTGCACGGTTTCTGTATCTCAGCCATTTCTGGGCCAATTCTTATGATTTTGGTATCAAAAATTCGTAAAAATCAGGGCTTTCATGTGGCATGGGTATCCAGGCACGATCAGGTCATGTGACCTGCTCAAACAAGCCAGAAAGCGCAGATTTGTGTGAATTCACACTTAAATGGATTTATGTAAGCCGGATATGGTAAAATATGTTGCCCAGACCAATCTAGGATAATGTCCAAATATTTACATTTGTTTTGCAATGATGTCATGGTGTCCAAATCTGGCAAACAGCCAGCCAAACTTGATCGGATGGTGCCAAACTGGCTGGATATGGCTTGAAAGGCATGCCAAACATTGCCAAACATGACCAAATGTCTTGAAAATGATGTAGGAGATGCTTACATAATCAACCTCCCAGCCAAACTTTGTGCAATTGCCTTGAAATTGGTGATGCACCAACTCGGACCAATAATAATCTCTATGATATGTCATGTGATAAGTGTGCACAGACCACCTGTTAGGTAAAATAAACATTATTAGTCATTTATTCCAGTTTATTTATTTCAAAAATCTCACAATACGGATTATTTAGTGTGTATTTCAAACATTCTACCGCATTTGGTAAGTAAAGTCACGGCGTGACTATACCCATGTAACACCATTTTAAAGCCCCGATTTTTCTGAGAATTATGCAATTTATTTCAAGGCAATCCAATAAAAACTGAGCCACGTAGCAAATTATCATGTTACAAGTTCTTACGTAGTAAAAGAACTTGTTTTCCGGGGGAAAACGCACTACAAAATTGACCAAACCACTTCCTAACGGTACACCACCAAACGGTCTTCCACGGGATTTTCACTGGAGCACGTGTTTCAGATTCCCAGACGCACGACCACTGGAAATCCAGAGGCAGCCACCTCTGAATCCGCTGTCCAACAAGGCCACTGTTTTATCGATTGTTCTCCAGTAGCAGTCTACCGCTTGTGCCAGTAGTACCATTTGAAATGACCTTTGACGAATTTTCAACACCTGGGTGATGTCATCAGTTATGTCTCACTTAACTAACCAACCGGTCTCGTCAATGTTGGACCTTCAAGATAACTTCCGTGCCTCCTTTTAGCTGCATAGAATGTCCGTCCAACGCGAGCAATGTAAGCAATCAGTATTTTATCGAATAATAACCTGCGTGACTAACCTTGTCCCAGCCTTCCTCAGAAATAATGATGGTCACTTCCTGTGTATCGTTGGGTGTACCCGGAGAACCTGGATGTATCCGTCTGAGGCTGCTCGTCATGAAGAAACCAGAGAGCACATCACGAATGTACGAGAAATTAGCCTTGCTGGTAACAATGACGCCCCGTCTAGTCCCATGCACATGTCCAGTCCGCTGCAAGACATGTCGTCAGACCAACCCGAGCCTTCTGAGGGCTTTCCGACTTTCAACACCGTACCTGGGCCTCGTTTAGACGACGACCATCCTGATCAAATATACGACGACTATGACTATACATGGGGCCCCAGTCTTTCAAAACCCGATGAAGAAAACGAAAGCAAGGAAGAGGATGAAACATCTGATACAGAGTGGAATGGCCCCCCTCCTCTCCTTGAAGTGAGTGATGATGAATATGAAAGTGACTCTGATCTTGGCGACGACACTATCGATGATTTTTCTGACGCGGACATGAGTTCGGCTGGTTTTGATGCCGAAGAATTTGAGGGACGAGGGGCTGACCCGGAAGGGGGCGTGGTGGCTTAACGGTTACTGCGTTGCCCTTAAGGGTGCTCACCACATCCGAGAGGTTGAGGGTTCGATTCCCCCACATAACAGATACCATAAGTCTGGACCATGGGCCTAGGGTGGCACGTGGCAACCCACTGCGGTCTCTGCAGGCAACGACCATCGATGCCTTGGGGGTCAACGGGCCATTAGGTCCGCCGTAGGGGGGGGGTACAATGATCGGCCTTGTGTCGTGAGATATCCACAACCCCAAGGTGGGTGGCTGGGCGTTCCGCGGGACGCTTAGTCATCGCCAGCCCGCAAGGGTCCGAAAGGATAGGGGACGGTAAGAACCGGGTATTGGGCTGATAACAACTCGACTCGATAGGGACAAAATTGGTAAGTGTCACGGGAAAGCCATTGTGCTGATGTAAGTCGACCCTGGCTGCTGCCGACACCTCACGGGGTTTAAGTTGGTGGCGGCAAAGCCGCAACAGTGCGTAAGCCGACCCTGCCTGTGGCACAAGCCGATGGCGTCCGCCTGACTGCTGGGCAAGTCCACCGTTCTCAATGAGCTCGCATTGGTTAAGTTTCCTCACCGTTGCGATCCGCTCTCTTGATTGGTTAAGGTGTCCTAGTACGTTGGAACTGAGACAGAGCACCCGGCGCTGCAGAGAGCGTGATGCCGTGCAGTCGTTAGTCACACTGAACTCCCCAGCTTGGTATGCTAAAAAGTGGGTTACGTGTGGCAAGACAGAGACCTCGGACACATTGGGGATCCGCGCCGGAAGGCACCAGCGAACCATGTGCCGGGGGACAGGAAGTTAAGACCGGTAGTCGCGCACCGGACACTGATGGGCCGTAGCCGGATGGGGCAGTCCCCCTACCCGGGCTCGAGAGACCTAACTCCTCTGTCGGTCAGCTCGGACATAACAAGTCCGGGTCCTGGCTTAAGTTGAATCCGGAGTGTTGACCGACGAAGTTGGTCAATCGGGCATCCCGCAAGGGGTGCCCTAAACTTCGCTCCCCGACGAATTTCGCGAGGAAATGCACCCTATGGACCCGGCCTCCCGTCCAGGAGACCGCCTTATGGACCGGTTTGCAAGCCAGGTCCTCTTCAACGATTTTAAGCGCGACAAGGAAGACGACGAGGCTTCCTTGGAGGCTCGTCGTCAATATCTTGACAAGGTCCTGGGCGATCGCTCAGAACTTGGCACCATCGTGGTGGCGGTTGACGGCAGCCGTCCCCTTGGAGGAGCACTTCAGGCCACTTCGGCCGTGATCCTCTTCCGCAGCGGCAATGAGATCGAAAGATCTCGTCGTGCCGCAGGCGATGTCACTGCAAATGACGCAGAACTCGCTGCTATCCGATACGGTATCTGCGCCGCCATCCGGTCAGATATTGGAATCATTTGTATATTCACTGATTCAATGTCCTCAGCCCGTCGATCAGTGGATCCCTCCATTCATTCAGGCCAAGCGCATTCGCTTGCGGTCTGCAAGTCTCTGATGCCGTGGTTCGAGGAGGATCCCGAGCGGCAATTATTATTCGTGTATGTCCCTTCTCGTCTGAAGTGGGGCATACACAAGCAAGCGCATGACTATGCAAGGGAGTTGCGCATTCCTCTTGGGATCAGACCCAAGAACTCTATTGATCGGATGAGGTCTCTCGCCGACAAACTACGGACGGACACCTGGACTCACCAGTTCCATGCCAATGATAGGGGTGCTCGTTTTTACGACCTCCTGGGCTACGACGGTACGCCCCTCAAGCCAAAACATGCTGCGCATAGCGGGTCTTGGCTTGAAATTGCGCAAGGACAGAGCCCCCAGCTCTTCGCGCGTGCTGCCCGGTGCATAACTGGACACGCACCCATCGGTGAATACCTTCATCGGTTCAATCTGGCGGACTCAGCCGCCTGCCCGTGCGGATTCCCTCAAGAAACCCGCGAGCACATCTTCAACGGCTGCCCCCGGCACCCGAAGAAAATCGTAGGTGTCCTTGATGCGCCTCGGCGTATCTGGCAACTATACAATTGGCTAAAGGCGAACCCACTCGCCTTTGCATTTCGACCTGAGCCCGCGGGTGTTGGTTGAAACGTGATGGGCTCCCCACTCTACGGAATCGGGGGGGCCCGTCATTAGTGTCTTGCTGGTGTGGCCTGGGGCAAATCCAGTTCTCGTCTGGGGTACACTGTGAAATGGCGGTAACCGCGGGGGCAACCCCAACGGGGGGCGGTAGTTCCATCCCCACTGCGTCCAACCCTATGGGTTGGCCAGTCCCGTCAGGTGTGGACCTGTACTCGTGTGCCGAGCTTCGGCGTTCGCGGAGGATTCAGGCCTTCGTCGGACAACTTGGGGGCTACGAGACTAGCAGGGAGAGGCGCCTCGGGACGCTTCAGCGTCTCCTTTCTGGCAAACGCGGTCAGCTCGCGATGTCACTACCGAACCACTGGCTTTGTACTGGTGGTCAATCTCGTCAAGGCGCGCCGAACTGGACTCGTTCGGTGCGGAATCACGTTACGATCCCCGCGTTCCGCTGCGGTTTTTCTGTGAGAGTGCGTTCGGGCGGGTGAAAAGGAGAAGGGCGGGGTCGCAAAAGGTTTCGGCTTAGTAGGACTTCAAATGGACACTCGTAGCTACAATCGTTTGTATTTTTGCGACCGGACTGCTATCGCGCACCGGTATATAAATTGTTGATTTTAAAAAAAAAAAAAAAAAAAAAGGGGCTGACCCGGAGGCAGGAGAGGCAGGTCCCGAGGAGGTGATGTCCAATGATGATGATCCAGATGCTTGGTGGCCCTGGGCTAGCCGAGAGGTAAGTCTTTTCAATTCATATTTATTGTAAGTACTGAACATGAGTTTTCCTTATCTAGGAGGCCATTATGGACATCATGTCGGCCTTTCCTCGTTCTGTTTTCTCAGAGTCGGAGCTCACTGCCGCCTCTTGGTTTGCATTAAAATGCGGAGCCAGAGATCTCCCTTCAATTCGGCAAGTCAAGTCTCAACGTCCAGGGCTTCATAAGCTTTGCGGAGCAAGTCCGAGTACACGAACGGGTCAATTAGGGAATATTTTCTCGATACTGGACCTTGGAAAAATTCTTGCTGATGTACGTGAAATTTGATTACCTATCCAATAGCAAGAGACTGATTTCTCCTTCAATCTTGTAGGAGTTTGCGAACCCTCTTGTCCGCCCTCATATTCGGATTTTCACTGAGGACTCCGGCGAGCGGCTGGCTGAAGCATGTCAGGCCGAAAAATGGAAGAATGATGTTAATGCTGACCTGGCAGGTCCCATGGTTCGTCATGACAAGCAGGATTATTTTGTTAATGAACCTGCCCTCGCTTTCATGGATAGCAACAGCAATCCCGTCCCGGTATTGCCCTCTCGGTGGTTCCTTCGTGATGGAAAATTATGGGCAAAATTTCAGCACCTGTTGCCACATCCAACTGAAGACTGCTTCGTCATTGACAGCCGATCGACTTCATGTGAGGAGCTGCCTGTCCAGTCTTTCTTTGCTTCATACAAAGAGTTTCAATTGGTATATAAATATCATAATCTACCATCCCCTGAGAGAATTGGAGGTGAGTATTAGTTGTTTCCGTACTGCCATTCCCACTGAGAAAAAAAACTCAGGTGTATTGATTCTTCGAGACGACGGAGAGGAGATGGTTCAACCATATAAACTGGTATCACCTAACCCATTACGTGTAATGGCACAAGGTCAACGAGTCCTGAGTGTACCGCTATGGTTTTACTGCGACGATACATCCGGCAATGTCTCGAAAAAGTGGAATAAGCACAATTCGCTCCTTATTTCTCTTGCCGGTCTCGCACCGGAGAAGGCGCATCTACTTTCAAATATCCACTTTCTGTCAACATCAAACACAGCGGCGCCGTTGGAGATGTTTGAGGCTGTGGTTCAGTTTCTCAGGTCAGCCGAGACTTCCTCTAAATTATGGATCACATTATCATTGATGTTTGTTACAGAGAAGCACGAAAAACTGGAATTGAGGCTTACGATTGCGAGTACAAGGAATGGGTCCTTTTACTACCTTGGATCCTCGCAATGCTCGGTGACAACCCTATGCAAAGTGAATTTACCTCACATATTGGGCTAACCGGGAAATGCTTCTGTCGTGTGTGTACTGTTCGCGGCGAGGACGCTAAAAATAGGCCATCTGGGGAGGCTGGCGAAAAAGAATGAGTGAAAGATTTCCTCAAAGTATGTCTATGTTCTAGAGCTGGTGGTTGAAATTTGATTTCTGTGCATGTAGACTGGTCCGTCCCAATCGAAGGATGACACGATCAAGGCTTTGCAAGCCCAGCTTGAAACATACTTACGTGGAGCACCATCGACAGCCTCTACCATGCAAACGGAGACTGGAGTCAAGGACAAATATTTTCAGCACTTTGCCGACCAGCTTGCAGAGGCTTGTGCGCGTGCAAAAGAACGACAAAAAACTGACCCGGCTATCAATGACAGCGAGTATGTTACACGAATCCTCCAAGACCTATGTAAATCAATGCCTGCGGGTATCGACATCTTTAGTCCCTCACTACGGCTTGACGGTAGGCCCTCACTTCTGATTGGTGCATCAGTCTCAAACCCCTGGACCAGATTTTGACCCGAATACTGATACTCCAGTAGAGATTCTTCATGTCATTCTCCTCGGGTTTGTGAAATATTTTTGGAGAGATGCTGTCTCGCGCCAGAACAAGGAAGGTAAAGAGGTTCTCAAAGCCCGCATCAATAGTTTTTGTACCACTGGTCTTGGTCTTCCAAAGCCTCGGGGGACCACACTGGTTCAATATGCTGGATCACTAACAGGACGTGACTTTCGGCTTGTTCTTCAACTCGCACCCGCTGTTCTCTATGGCCTCATCCCAGACAAGGCATATGATGCATGGATGGCCTTGTGTCAGCTGGCACCGCTTGTCTTTCAGCCAGAGATTGGCAATCTTAGTTCATATCTGGTAAGTAATAATTCATTATCTGGCAGGCTTGTCACCTACTCAATTTTTCTAGGAAAAACTTCGGCTTAGGGTCAATGAATTCTTGGCTCGCACGGCTCTTTGGAATACTCAATGGTTCAACAAACCAAAGTTCCACGTTCTCCTCCATATCCTCCTTCATATCCGAAAGTTTGGTCCACCGATTCTATGTGCAACAGAATCTTTCGAATCCTATAACTACGTGATTCGCACCCGTAGTGTTCATTCCAATCGTCAAGCGCCGAGTGTAGACATTGCTCAGTCCTTCAATCATATGCATGTCGTTCGACATCTTGTCAGTGGCGGATGGGTTCCCGAACAAGTACCGGACTCAGATCAAGGCAAGCCCAAATATCGACAAGCAGGTCAGGGCGTCTTAGACCTTGTTAAAGACAAAGTTTTCGTAAAGTGTATGAGTTTATCTCATTTCTTCAGTAAAGGTGACTATGGTGAGTACACGATGGCTTGTAATTTATGCTTTACTGACTGGTTCTGCAGGCAAGTACAAGCTCAACCCCAAAAAGTCCGATAGTTTGCGTTGGTCTCAAACCCAGAGTTCGCAACGGACAGATGCGCCACCAAGATCTATTGGACCCAGCACATGGCTTCGTGACTGTACACAGGTAGTATTGGCCAGAGGTGATGTTGCCGAGACTTCAGGTTTTGTCATATTCAGGCCATCGCTCCGGACAAGTTCCAATCCACTCCAAATTGGCCAGGTTCTTGAAATTCTGGTTGACGCTTCGGCAGAGCAGCCATTGGGTCTATTGGTTCAGGAGTATCAGGTTGGTGGTTATGCAGTGAGGCCGTATCAATTCCCTTCGCTTCAACAGACAGATCGTGTACAATGGTGCCAGTTGAAGGTTTGTCTCAACCTTTTTCTGCTGGCGCGATTATATCTCATATTTTCTTTCGAAAGCAATGCCTTGCTACTGTGAACACCATTCATAACTGTGCAGCCCATAACTGCCAGCCGTCACAGACACGAGCAATACGCCAAGAGAGGAGGGTCACCGGCCGTTTTGATACAGAGATTCTCCATACTCTCCATCCAGAGGATATCCTACTCAATCTTGCCCAACTCCGAAGTGCACAATACCTCCAAATATTTTGCCCACCTTCTATCCATGCTCCTATACCTCGAGATGAGCTGGTTACCCTCGCAGTAGAGAACCGTAGGCAGCTGCTAGCGGACGCTCTTGCTGAGAGTGCTGAAACATCCAGCACCGCAAAAGGAAAATCGAAAGGAAAACGAAAACGGCCTCACACAGAAACAGCTCCAGCTCCGGAACCCTCAGCTCCAGGACTTTCAACACAGTTTACATGGGTAACAGAGTCCTTTAATATTGGTAGTCAGACTCTCGACGATGACGAGGTTTAAAATTGTATATTCAAAATATAGCTACGTTACTATTCACATAATTGATTGCCCATAATTGCAGCTTCAATCTGAGAGTGGAGCGAGACAATGTGTGGGACCTCTCAATTTCTGGTAGATGCGCCATGCGAGGCCACCTGCTTTGAACTACGGCGGACGAGGAACTGCGACTCTTCTGTAGAATCAAGGGTCCAGTCAGAGGCATCCGAGTGGGGTAGTCGCAGGAGGTCAGACTCTTCGTTATCCAAGTCTGCGATGGCCATTTCTCTATGATCAAAATCTTCAGACTCCAAATCCGTTGAGCGCGGCAATGGCTGAAGCAGATTGACGAGTTCTTGTTGAACTTGCAATAACTGTATGTTCTGCTGAGATGTTTCCAGAAGTGCTTTGCGGAGCATACGGCACTGGATTTCGGTCTGGCGAAGTCTGTGCAAGACTTTGTGGTAGAAGGGATACTTCGAAACCTTTCGTTGGCAGGTCAGAAAACTGATGTGACGGTGGGCTTTTCGTGACGTTATCAGTCTTCCTCCATCAACGATGTTCGTTTTCTCACCTAGTGGCTTTGTTGGTGTCTCTTCCTCTTTGACTGCGAATCGAACACTCTGGACGTGTCTCATCGGAGACAGAAGATTGTTATGAGCTAAATGAACGGCTAAACACATTGACGGTGAGTTGGGAAGTCTATCTGCTTGTAGAAGAGACTGTTCACGTTCTATCTTGCAGGTCTGGATCTCTGAGTTATCTCGAACAACTTGAATATGTGCCGGTGATGCAGCAATGAGGGTATTACCTCGGGGGCCCAATGCTGGGATAAAGCATAACGGTGAGCCAGGAAATTATCATCTGCACGTATGATTGCTCACCTGCGACCTTAGAATGTTGAATCTTTTGAAGACGAGCTTGCTCGTCTTCGAAAAACTCCATGGCTTGTGTTTCTCCAACTTGTGAGTTTTGCCATCCACACTCTGGATTAAGCAGGCTAACAGAACCATCAAAATTACAGTGTCTGAACAGGAGCGCAGACTTACTAGGCGGTCAAAATTTCGCCTTTTTTCCTTATTTCTTCTCGGCTCATCAGAGGTTTTAAGTGAGTTGACTTTCATTCCCTGCACACCTTTTTTCATTCGGCTTTGGTCAGTGATGGCGACGCGTGATTCCTCAGCGGCCACCGATCATTGTTTGATTTCCGCTCCAGCCACCGATTTCCCCCGAATCCTTTCTTCACAACTTCCATCATCCAACATGGAAGATGGTCTTACTCACCGCACACCGCGCACTGAACATCGGTACACACCATATCCGCCTTCTCAGCCCACATCCAGCCAATCTTCGCCCTCAGTTTGCGACGAAAACTCCAACTCTCCAGCTCACCAGTCGTTTGGCAGTCCTGGCTACAATTTCAACCATCCAATCCCTGCCCAGCCCGATGGTCACGATTTCGGTATGCAGTACATGCAACGACCCCAGTCGTCGCTCCAGCATCATTCGATCCTAGTATCGCACAACGGACCCGCCTCCACTGCTCATTTTATTACCAAACTGGGTGGTAGTATCGGCTTGGATGAACGGCATCTTGGTCATGCCCACGAATTCAACCAAGTACGTGACTCATATACTATACAAAACCCCACTTTGACAAAGTCTCTCCAGCTTGCAGTTGATTCTACAGTGAAGGTTGCATTGCTCAATACTCGGTTACTTGCAGTCAACCAGAAAGTGGACAAGTTGGAAGAAAAGCTTCAGAGCATATCCTCGACGCTCTCAAACATCGAAACTCTTTGTAAGGCCAGCTGGTCCTTGAGTGAGAAACAGCAGGTTGGTTAGCTTAATAATCCTACTGTCATGACCATGACGGTTTTCCTGAATACAGACGGCCTTAAAAGCCCTTCTTAGTTGGTTAATGGTGAGGCCAACACTGGATTATGGTTCTCTGGTTGGTCATGCAATGGTGTGTGTTTTTTGTCGATGTGGAATTTTTTATTCCTAACTTTCCTGACAGGCTTACATATCTGCAAAACGAAACAAGTATCACCTCGAAGCTTTTACTACCGATGAGGTCGTTAAAGCTACGATCAAGAAATTTCTGTCTGATCAGCTGGTTGCCATAAAAAATAAGTACCGCAAACGTGTAAGTTTACTGTTTTTCGGACCTGTCTTCATGGACTTACACCGTGATGCAGCTATTCAAGCTATCGAAGATGCCGCTCGACGATCTCGTTGACATTCTTCATAAGGAATTCCACAAGGATTCAAAGGTCGCTGTGACACAAGATATGCGGGCAACGATCGCGCTTCAGGTGAGTCGCATGGATAGATTTATTATGACTATTGTTTATGCTCCGGTTTACTAGCGCAAAGTTGCTGCGCCGATCGTACAAGCTTTCACGGCCAAGAAGAACAAGAAAGGAGCGGATACGGGGTTCTGGAAGAAGCTGGACAACGAACTGAAGAAGCTCGTTAAGCAGCATGGCTCAGACCGCAAGGTCGAAGCTTGGATCCGGTACGTGCACTGACTCTCTTTTACTGTATTTTGCTTACCTGCAACTTATCTAGGTGGGAAGCTGAAACCATCGCAAAGGATCAGATAGACTTTCAACAGATTGATGCTGCTGCCGACTGGGATGAGGATGAAGAACCGATGGAGCAGGAGGAGGACGAGGACGAGGCTGCACTGTGAGGGTGTATGGGAAGGTTTCAATTTGTCAGACATATGTTTACTGCTAGTTTCATTGTGGAATTATCATTTTTGCGTGCTCTTTCATGGCTACTACATGGCAACTATCATTTACTAAGGTATACTATGGTATAAGAGCTTGAATCGTCTTTCTACGATATTGGACAGAGAAGGATTTCGGGGGAGCAGGGCTAAACTTAGGGTTAGGAGTTATTTCACGGAACGCTGAGCCTCTCAGTGGAAACCTGGTGACCGTCGCCGTGGAATCCACAGGCCTTGTTGGGCAGCAGAAAATCTGTGGAGGTGGGCATCAAATTCAGTGGAGGCCAAATTACGGATTTCCAGTGGAAACACGTTTGGTGGTGTAACAATGGAAATTCTCCCACTGCTATAGTGACCCTGCACGGTTTCTGTATCTCAGCCATTTCTGGGCCAATTCTTATGATTTTGGTATCAAAAATTCGTAAAAATCAGGGCTTTCATGTGGCATGGGTATCCAGGCACGATCAGGTCATGTGACCTGCTCAAACAAGCCAGAAAGCGCAGATTTGTGTGAATTCACACTTAAATGGATTTATGTAAGCCGGATATGGTAAAATATGTTGCCCAGACCAATCTAGGATAATGTCCAAATATTTACATTTGTTTTGCAATGATGTCATGGTGTCCAAATCTGGCAAACAGCCAGCCAAACTTGATCGGATGGTGCCAAACTGGCTGGATATGGCTTGAAAGGCATGCCAAACATTGCCAAACATGACCAAATGTCTTGAAAATGATGTAGGAGATGCTTACATAATCAACCTCCCAGCCAAACTTTGTGCAATTGCCTTGAAATTGGTGATGCACCAACTCGGACCAATAATAATCTCTATGATATGTCATGTGATAAGTGTGCACAGACCACCTGTTAGGTAAAATAAACATTATTAGTCATTTATTCCAGTTTATTTATTTCAAAAATCTCACAATACGGATTATTTAGTGTGTATTTCAAACATTCTACCGCATTTGGTAAGTAAAGTCACGGCGTGACTATACCCATGTAACACCATTTTAAAGCCCCGATTTTTCTGAGAATTATGCAATTTATTTCAAGGCAATCCAATAAAAACTGAGCCACGTAGCAAATTATCATGTTACAAGTTCTTACGTAGTAAAAGAACTTGTTTTCCGGGGGAAAACGCACTACAAAATTGACCAAACCACTTCCTAACGGTAACAATGGAAATTCTCCCACTGCTATAGTGACCCTGCACGGTTTCTGTATCTCAGCCATTTCTGGGCCAATTCTTATGATTTTGGTATCAAAAATTCGTAAAAATCAGGGCTTTCATGTGGCATGGGTATCCAGGCATACTGTATTCATTATTTTAAAAGGTCGGACTTTGTGCACAAATAAGAACTTGTTTTTGCCATGCGCAGCAATGGCCTCTGGCCAAGTAAAAATCAGCCTAGAAATGGCTGAGATACAGAAACCGTGCAGGGTCACTATAGCAGTGGGAGAATTTCCAATGTTTCCGTTAGGAACCAAAGTGCCTGCTTCGCAGGCCGGAAAACAAGTTCTTTTACTACGTAAGAACTTGTAACTTGGCCCCCATTATGCGCCTATTCGAAAAGCATTTCTTCGCAATAGGCGTGTTTCTTCTCTCATATGTGGACGATGGAACGTTAATATTCCAGTCCAAATCCCTCATCCGTAATTGCAATGCACTTACCAATGCATACGGAGTCATATTTGATTTATTCAAGAAATTTGCACTCGTTCTCGAGCACGACAAGACGGAGCTCTTTCACTTCGATCGATCGCGCTCAGACGAGAACCCCTCCATCGACTTGGGCTACGCGCCTTACACCGGTGACACCCCTCTGAAACCCAAGCCGTTCTGGCAGTACTTGGGTTTCTACTTTGATCGCAAGCTCACTTTCCATGAGCATGTGAGATATTACTCCACCAAAGCAATCTCCTCGCTTAAGGCGATGAAAATGCTGGGGTCCTCTACCAGGGGCTTGCAACCATTAGACAAGCGCCTTTTGTATCGCTCGTGTGTGATTCCTATTGTCACATATGGGTATTCCATGTGGTATTTTAAAGGCGCTCGTAACAAAGGCGTCCTTAAAATCCTCAACTCTATGCAGCGTAAGGCTGCTTTATGGATCACTGGTGCATTCCGCACCACTCCAAACGCGGCGGCTGAGGCCCTTGCCAGCCTCGTCCCGTTTCCAATTCTGCTGCACCGTCTCTCTACTCGAGGGAGGATGCGGGTGGGCACCCTCACGCCCACTCACCCAGTCCGGGCTTTCATGTCTGGGTCAAACCTTGGACGGATGACTCCCCACGAGTTGTCGGTCGAAAAGCTGTCCCCTGCAAGGTGTAGTATGGTTCATACTGCCCTGCAGGAGGCTGATCTCGCTCTCCCCGACGAATTGTGCGAGGAAATGCACCCTATGGATCCGGCCTCCTGTCCAGGAGACCGCCTTATGGACCGGTTTGCAAGCCAGGTCCTCTTCGACGATTTTAAGCGCAACAAGGAAGACGACGAGGCTTCCTTGGAGGCTCGTCGTCAATATCTTGACAAGGTCCTGGGCGATCGCTCAGAACTTGGCACCATCGTGGTGGCGGTTGATGGCAGCCGTCCCCTTGGAGGAGCACTTCAGGCCACCTCGGCCGTGATCCACTTCCGCAGCGGCAATGAGATCGAAAGATCTCGCCGTGCCGCAGGCAATGTTACTGCAAATGACGCGGAACTTGCTGCAATCCGATACGGTATCTGCGCTGCCATCCGGCCAGATATTGGAATCATTTGTATATTCACTGATTCGATGTCGTCTGCTCGTCGATCAGTAGATCCTTCTATTCATTCAGGCCAAGCGCATTCGCTCGCGGTCTCTAAGTCCTTAATGCCATGGTTCGAGGAGGACCCCGAGCGGCAATTACTATTCGTGTATGTCCCTTCTCGTCTGAAGTGGGGCATACACAAGCAAGCGCATGACTATGCAAGGGAATTGCGCATTCCTCTTGGGATCAGACCCAAGAATTCCATTGATCGGATGAGGTCTCTCGCTGATAAATTACGGACGGACACTTGGACTCACCAGTTCCGTGCCAATGATAGGGGTGCTCGTTTCTACGACCTCCTGGGCTACGACGGTACGCCCCTCAAGCCAAAACATGCCGCGCATAGCGGGTCCTGGCTTGAAATTGCGCAAGGACAGAGCCCTCAGCTCTTCGCGCGTGCGGCCCGGTGCATAACTGGACACGCACCCATCGGTGAATACCTTCATTGGTTCAATCTGGCTGATTCAGCTGCCTGCCCGTGTGGATTCCCTCAAGAAACCCGCGAGCACATCTTCAACGGCTGCCCCCGGCACCCGAAGAAAATCGTAGGTGTCCTTGATGCGCCTCGGCGTATCTGGCAACTATACAATTGGCTAAAGGCGAACCCACTCGCCTTTGCATTTCGACCTGAGCCCGCGGGTGTTGGTTGAAACGTGATGGGCTCCCCACTCTTCGGAATCGGGGGGGCCCATTATTAGTGTCTTGCTGGTGTGGCCTGGGGCAAATCCAGTTCTCGTCTGGGGTACACTGGGAAATGGCGGTAATCGCGGGGGCAACCCCAACGGGGGACGGTAGTTCCATCCCCACTGTGCTCAACCCTCTGGGCTGGCCAGTCCCGTCAGGTGTGGACCTGTACTCGTGTGCCGAGCTTCGGCGTTCGCGGAGGATTCAGGCCTTCGTTGGACAACTTGGGGGCTATGAGATTAGCAGGGAGAGGCGCCTCGGGACGCATCCGCGTCTCCTTTCTGGCGAACGCGGTTAGCTCGCGTCGTCACTACCGAACGAGTCCGGTTCGACGCGCCTTGACGAGATTGACCACCAGTACTAAGCCAGTGGTTCGGTAAAGACGACGCGAGCTAATCGCGTTCGCCAGAAAGGAGACGCTGATGCGTCCTGAGGCGCCTCTCCCTGCTAATCTCGTAGCCCCCAAGTTGTCCGACAGAGGCCTGAATCCCCTGCGAACGCCGAAGCTCGGCACACGAGTACAGGTCCACACCTGGTGGGACTGGCCAACCCAGAGGGTTGGACGCAGTGGGGATGGAACTACCTTCCCCCATTGGGGTTGCCCCCGCGGTTACCGCCATTTCACAGTGTACCCCAGACGAGAACTAGATTTGCCCCAGGCCGCACCAGCAAAACACAAATGACGGGCCCCCCCAATTCCGACGAGTGGGGAGCCCATCACGTTTCAGCCAACACCTGCAGGTTCAGGCCGAAATGCAAAGGCGAGAGGGTTCGCCTTTAGCCAATTGTATAAGTTGCCAGATGCGCCGAGGCGCATCCAAGACACCTATGATTTTCTTCGGGTGCCGGGGGCAGCCGTTGAAGATGTGCTCGCGGGTTTCTTGAGGGAATCCGCACGGGCAGGCGGCTGTATCAGCCAGATTGAACCGATGAAGATATTCACCGATGGGTGCGTGTCCAGTTATACACTGGGCAGCACGCGCAAAGAGCTGGGGGCTCTGTCCTTGCGCAATTTCAAGCCAAGACCCACTATGCGCGGCATGTTTTGGCTTGAGGGGCGTACCGTCGTAGCTCAGGAGGTCGTAAAAACGAGCGCCCCTATCATTGGCACGGAACTGGTGAGTCCAGGTGTCCGTCCGTAATTTGTCGGCGAGAGACCTCATCCGATCAATAGAATTCTTGGGTCTGATCCCAAGAGGAATGCGCAATTCCCTTGCATAGTCATGCGCTTGCTTGTGTATGCCCCACTTCAGACGAGAAGGGGCGTACACGAATAATAATTGCCGCTCAGGGTCCTCCTCGAACCACGGCATCAAAGACTTGCAGACCGCGAGCGAATGCGCTTGGCCTGAATGAATAGAGGGATCCACTGATCGACGGGCTGAGGACATCGAATCAGTGAATATACAAATGATTCCAATATCTGGCCGGATGGCGGCGCAGATACCGTATCGGATAGCAGCGAGTTCTGCGTCGTTTGCAGTAACATCGCCTGCGGCACGACAAGATCTTTCAATCTCATTGCCGCTGCGGAAGAGGATCACGGCCGAGGTGGCCTGAAGTGCTCCTCCAAGGGGACGGCTGCCATCAACCGCCACCACGATGGTGCCAAGTTCTGAGCGGTCGCCCAGAACCTTGTCAAGATATTGACGACGAGCCTCCAAGGAAGCCTCGTCGTCTTCCTTGTCGCGCTTAAAATCGTCGAACAGGACCTGGCTTGCAAACCGGTCCATAAGACGGTCTCCTGGGCGGGAGGCCGGATCCATAGGGTGCATTTCCTCGCGAAATTCGTCAGGGAGAGCGAGATCAGCCTCCTGCAGGGCAGTGTGAACCATACTACGCCTTGCAGGGGACAGCTTTTCGACCGACAACTCGTGGGGAGTCATCCGTCCAAGGTTTGACCCAGACATGAAAGCCCGGACTGGGTGAGTGGGCGTGAGGGTGCCCACCCGCATCCTCCCTCGAGTAGAGAGACGGTGCAGCAGAATTGGAAACGGGACGAGGCCGGCAAGGGCCTCAGCCGCCGCGTTTGGAGTGGTGCGGAATGCACCAGTGATCCATACTTGGTGAAGTGGGCCATTGCTGCGCATGGCATGTATGAGTCTTTTTTTCTAGGACTGTGACTTGGAATATAATGAAAATACAAAGAATCATGCATATCTCGCTCAATTCTGGGCGAAATAATATGATATTATACTCGTTTTGTAGGGATTTTTAACGCGGTAATTTTAAGCCCAAAATGACCTTGTCACGTGACGTGCAGGGGCGAAAAATGGGATTTATGGGTGGCAGGATGAAGAAATTTGGCCAAGAACTGGCTGAGATATTGGCAAATGTTTCTAATAGGAAGGTTTTTACCGCGGTGTTGATGGATGAATCAATGAATGAATGAATGAATGAATCAATTTTCGGCCTAAGTCCTGGGTTTATAAAGAATGAGTTTTGATAAATCAAAGACTCATAAAAGCAGCCTTACGCTGCATAGAGTTGAGGATTTTAAGGACGCCTTTGTTGCGAGCGCCTTTAAAATACCACATGGAGTACCCATATGTGACAATAGGAATCACACACGAGCGGTACAAAAGGCGCTTGTCTAATGGTTGCAAGCCCCTGGTAGAGGACCCAAGCATTTTCATCGCCTTAAGCGAGGAGATTGCTTTGGTGGAGTAATATCTCACATGCTCATGGAAAGTGAGCTTGCAATCAAAGTAGAACCCCAAGTACCGCCAGAACGGCTTGGGTTTCAGGGGGGTGTCACCGGTGTAAGGCACGTAGCCCAAGTCGATGGAGGGGTTCTCATCCGAGCGCAATTGATCGAAGTGGAAAAGCTCCGTCTTGTCGTGCTCGAGAACGAGTGCAAATTTCTTGAATAAATCAAATATGACTCCGTATGCATTGGTAAGTGCATTGCAATTATGGATGAGGGATTTGGACTGGAATATTAACGTTCCATCGTCCACATATGAGAGAAGAAACACGCCTATTGCGAAGAAATGCTTTTCGAATAGGCGCATAATGGGGGCCAAGTAGAGAGCAGAGAGGACAGGGGACAGAGCAGAGCCCTGGCCTACCCCTACATCTGCGCTTCGTGACCCCGAGGTGAAGGAGTTCCACGAATATTTTGTGGAGCGTCCGACAAGGTAGGAAGAAAAGAACCGGACTACATTGTCCGGGAACCCTAACTTCCGCAAAATGGCCACGAGAACCTCGTGGTTAAGGGAGGGAAAGAACTGAGCGAGGTCAAAAGCGACGACACTAGTCTTGAGTCCCTTGGCCCACCCTGCATGCACCATGTGCACCAGGATGAGACCAGCGTCCTCGGTGGAGCGCTGTTGCACCCCACCAATTTGATTTGGATGAAATACATCAACGGCGACGCCGTCGAACTGTATGCGATTCGAGAGCATTTTCTCGATAAGTTTTCCAATAGTATTTAGTAATACTATGGGCCTAAACGCTTTAGGGGCAGAGTAGGAAGGCTTTCCCGGTTTTGGTATGATAACCGACCGCGATTCCTTAAAGTGAGAGGGCCAGTGGCCGACCGAGAGGCAGCCATTGGCAATCGAGAGGAAGAAGTCGACAATGTCGTCTTCCTTACAAATAATCTTCAAGTGCCTCCACCCGACATGGTCGGGTCCAGGGCTTGAGGTGTTCGAGCAGGACTTGAGGGCGTCTCGAAGTTCCAGTCGAGAGAACGGCTGCCAAGACCTAGTAGGAAGGTCCGGCAGTTCGTTGAGGGGAGAGAGGTTGAACGGCCTATCCGACGCTGCATTATAAGTGCCGTGAAGTGCATCCCAGAGGTCGTCCATGTCGTGACACGGATTCCCCTTATATTGGATTGCTTCACAGGGTGGGAGCTTGCGCGGTTGGATCCAAGCCATGAGATCCCAGGCGCGCTTGTTTTCGCTCGCAATTTCTCCAATACGATGATCGAAGAAGGTTCGCTTTGCCTGTTTGCAGGCTTTGCGAAAGGTTTTCCAGTTCTCGGGGGATCTCTCCTCCCGGTACCTGGCCAGGGCTTCACTGCACGAATCGGTCCACCACCGCTTCGAGCGCTTAGTGACTTTGACCTCTCTGGAGCACTTATCCCATGCTGCAGAGAACACCCGCGCGACAGCCGAGGCCGTCTCGTTGATGCTGTCAACGGAGTCGAGTTCCGCCGGCACGTCTAGTTGCCGGATCAGACTCATGATGTGGAAGGCAAAGGCCTGTTGGTCTTCGATGTCCGATTTGATCGACTTTTTTTTTTTTTTTTTTTTTTTTTTTTAAATCATCAATTTATATACCGGTGCGCGATAGCAGTCCGGTTGAAAGAATACAAACGATTGTAACTAAAGTGTCCGTTTGAAACCCTACTAGACATCCTACTAACCCGAAAGCTTTCGAGACCCGTTCGAGATCTCGCCCTTCTCCCTCAGTCCGCACGAACGACTCCATCGAATAGAATAACCGCGTCGGAACAGCAGGGATCGTAACGTGATTCCGAGCCGGCAGTGAACGCGCCGACTTGCCTTGATGATATTGACCACTAGTACTAAGCCAGTGGTTCGGTGTTGGATGCCGCGAATAACCGCTTAACATCAAAAGGGAAATCGAATTCAACCATCGCCCCTCGAGCGCCTCTCCCTGCTAATCCTGTAGCCCCCAAGTTGTCCAACGGAGGCCTGAATCCCCCGAGAACGCCGAAGCTCGGCACACAGGTACAGGTCCACACCAGACGGAACCGGCCAACTCGGAGAGTTGGGCGCGGTGAGGTGGAACTACCACCTCCGTACGGAGTTGCCCCCTCGGTAGCCGCCTTTTCACAGTGTACCCCGGACGAGCACCGGATTTGCCCAAGTTGCAACAGCCGGAAAAGAATGCTGGGCCCCCCCAATCCGAAGAGCGGGGAGCCCAGACCGATCAACCAACACCAGCAGGATCAGGTTGAAATGCAAAGGCGAGGGGATTCGCCTTTAGCCAAGCATAGAGCTGCCAGATGCGCCGAGGTGCATTGACGAAGCCCGGAATGTCAACAGCATGCCTAGGGCAGCCATTGAAGATATGCTCGCGGGTTTCCAACGGATAACCACACGAGCAGCGAGCGTTTCCGCCATTGATATTGAACCGACGATAATACTCGCCGATCGGCGCGTGCCCAGTTATGCACCGAGTCACCCGCGCGAAAAGTTGAGGAGACTCACCCTTCGCGATTTCTAGCCAGGACCCGCGGATAGCCGAGTGTCGAGGCTTGAAAGGCTGACCGTCAGCCCCAAGGAGATCGTAAAAATGATTCCCCCTACCGTTGGCACGGAACTCGTGAGTCCAAGTATCCGTCCTGAGTTTATCCGCTGCAGAGCGCAGACGGTCAATGGAATTCTTGGGTTTGACTCCAAGAGGTATGCGCAGCGAGCACGCATAATCATGAGCCTCCTTGTGTATCTTCCACTCCAACTTGGAAGGAACATACACAAAGAGAAGTTGACGGTCTGGATCATTATCGAACCATTGCCGCAAAGCCTGACAGACCACGAGCGAGTGCCCTTGGCCTGAATGAATGGAAGGATCCACTGACCGGCGGGCCGAAGCCATCGAGTCAGTGAAAACGACGATCACCCCAATGTCATCACGAATTGCTTCGCAGATGCCATAGCGGATGGCGGCGAGCTCTGCATCGTTAGCAGTGACATCGCCTGCAGCGCGACGAGACCGTTTGGTCTCTTCGCCACTGCGGAAGAGGATCACAGCGGCCGTAGCCTGAAGATCACCTCCAAGGGGTCGGCTGCCATCAGCCGCCACCACGATTGTGCCCAGTACAGACTGGTCCGCCAATACTTGGTCTAAATGTTCCTTCCGGCGTGCCAGAGAGGCCACAGGGTCCTCTTTGTCACGCTGAAAGTCGTCGAATATGATCTGGCTTGCGTACAGATCCATGAGTCGATCACCCGGACGCGAGTCCAGGTTAAAGGGGTGAAGTTCTTCACGGAGTTCATCCGGAAGCGCAAGATCCGAAGTTTAGGGCACCCCTTGCGGGATGCCCGATTGACCAACTTCGTCGGTCAACACTCCGGATTCAACTTAAGCCAGGACCCGGACTTGTTATGTCCGAGCTGACCGACAGAGGAGTTAGGTCTCTCGAGCCCGGGTAGGGGGACTGCCCCATCCGGCTACAGCCCATCAGTGTCCGGTGCGCGACTACCGGTCTTAACTTCCCGTCCCCCGGCACATGGTTCGCTGGTGCCTTCCGGCGCGGATCCCCAATGTGTCCGAGGTCTCTGTCTTGCCACACGTAACCCACTTTTTAGCATACCAAGCTGGGGAGTTCAGTGTGACTAACGACTGCACGGCATCACGCTCTCTGCAGCGCCGGGTGCTCTGTCTCAGTTCCAACGTACTAGGACACCTTAACCAATCAAGAGAGCGGATCGCAACGGTGAGGAAACTTAACCAATGCGAGCTCATCGAGAACGGTGGACTTGCCCAGCAGTCAGGCGGACGCCATCGGCTTGTGCCACAGGCAGGGTCGGCTTACGCACTGTTGCGGCTTTGCCGCCACCAACTTAAACCCCGTGAGGTGTCAGCAGCAGCCAGGGTCGACTTACATCAGCACAACGGCTTTCCCGTGACACTTACCAATTTTGTCCCTATCGAGTCGAGTTGTTATCAGCCCAATACCCGGTTCTTACCGTCCCCTATCCTTTCGGACCCTTGCGGGCTGGCGATGACTAAGCGTCCCGCGGAACGCCCAGCCACCCACCTTGGGGTTGTGGATATCTCACGACACAAGGCCGATCATTGTACCCCCCCCCTACGGCGGACCTAATGGCCCGTTGACCCCCAAGGCATCGATGGTCGTTGCCCGCAGAGACCGCAGTGGGTTGCCACGTGCCACCCTAGGCCCATGGTCCAGACTTATGGTATCTGTTATGTGGGGGAATCGAACCCTCAACCTCTCGGATGTGGTGAGCACCCTTAAGGGCAACGCAGTAACCGTTAAGCCACCACGCCCCTTCCGATTTGATCGACTGGCGACTCTCAATGGGGATCGCCGATGGAACCGAGACAAGGGATGAGATTGGGTAGTGATCTGCATCCCCGATGAGATCCTCTCTGCGTGTGACGTCTGAAGAGATCGTCCGGTCCAGAGGGACAAAGACTAGGTCTATGACTGTGGGTCTATAGCCCTCGATGCGCGGAACATGAGTCGGACCCGGGTTCACAAATAATGCAAGCCCTAAGCCCAACTCCGCCGCCGAGTCAAGGAGAGACGAGGCGTGGCCCGGGTGCCCTAGAGCATCTGGGTCCCACTCCCTCGAGTGTGAATTGAAATCCCCTCCCATGTAGATAAAGGGGGGAAGGCTCTCGATGTGCTTCTCAATATAATTGATAGCGGTGTGTTGATCGTCTGAATAGACGTTCATGAGGTGGACGGCTCCCTCCGTAGCGAAGAGGCTGAGAACTAGTATGTCGCAATGATCAATGATATCGCGTCGCATAGAAGGTCTGTACTTCGCCAGTCTGTGAGACACATAGGCCATCACGCGCGGACAAGTACTGGAGTTGCTTACATCAGCACAACTGGATTCGCGCTGACTAAGCTGGGAAGTGGCTGGAAGCCGTACCATAGGCAGCCATTCTGGATGGAGTGGCGCGCCTACAACGTCCTCTCCCTCTGGACTAGAGGTGGAGGGAGCTTGTCTTATAATCCGCCAAGGCGGTTCTTGAATGAAAAGAATATCAAAAGAATCAATATATTTTTCGAGAATTAATTCTACGCTGGTCACCGACTGGGGGGGGTTAGATAACACCCTACTCCCCGCTCTCCAAAGTCCTGCGTCCGAGACTCACATCTTCGAGGGGGGGGTTAGAGCGTGAAAGACGACGAGACTTAAGAGCTCGTACCTTCCGATATTCCTCGATGGCCCAAGCAGGCTCAAAGCGGTGGCTCCAATACTTGCATTTCTTGGAGTCCGCTCGGTGCTCAAGACCACAATTGGGGCAACGAGGGGGGTGGGGGCATGCCTCTCCTGCGGGGGTACCAACTTTGGGAGGGTTAGCTTTAGGATTGGGGGCGCAGCACGGCGCCGTGTCCCTATGCTGTTCCAGGCGATGAGGTCCGGAGCAGTGAGGGCATACAACCCGAGGTGCACGGCACGCCTGGGTGACATGGCTCCACCTCCAGCAACGAGTGCAAAGAGGGGCGCCAACTCGGGCCGCCGCCGTCTGAATACGGATGGGGAGGCCTCGGAGCATGAACGATCGACCATTGAAGAGCTTGGCATTACGCCCAGTGCTTGTATCCCAAATGTCGAAATATGCCGTCGCAAAGACAGCCGCCGGGGACTGCTTCACAATGCATGCGGGTCCAGTAAAAGACATGAAGTCAGACCAAGCCGGGCTTGCCTGAATGGCCGCCTCGATGGTCTGGGGAGTAATAAGCTTAGGGTGACCTTCCGCGTCGACCCCGTCGTATAGAGGGACGTCGATAGCCCTCATGAAGGACTTCGACTGTGGGAGACCTACCCAGAGATTCTCCTGGGTGGGGTAATGATGAAGGAGATAGCCCCGGATGTAGGCCATCTCCTGTGCATTGGCAACGTCGGTCGCCCTAAGAGCAATCCCATCGTAAGCGAGGCTCACCGACAGGATGCGGAACGAGGCGCGCATCTTCTTCTCTTGAAGAAGGCGATTAACACCCTCGTATACAGTGTGGCAGTCCAGTCCCGCTGGGGGATGTCCGTCTGACCACGTGCAGAGTACCTGCTTGTGGTTGGGACCACGAGCGGTATAGGAAGGTACAGACCTCTTCTGCTTCTTGGGAGCAGGAGTGGCCGTGCGGGAGGGTGGTGCTGGCGTCTGAGCGCGAGCAGAGGGGATGGATGAGGGTCGAGCCGCCATAGAGGAGTAGCTCCTCTTCTGAACCGGCTTGGTCTTCATGTTAAGTGGAGGAGGAGGCCTGGCCTGCATCCTCTGGAAGGTGACCACCAGCTTATTAGGTTGGGGTCGGGGGGCGATAGCCGTGTTGGGGATAGCCTTGGGCTTTGCGGGCGCCATGACAACATCTGGCACACCCCCTGAGGTCTTTACCCTGCCCCACCTGGAATGGGCGGAATCCGGCGGAATCCGGTGGACTCCGGTGGCATTCCAGTGGAATTTCTCTGCCAAAATTTCAAGTTCCGGTGAATTCCACTGGAATATGACCAAAAAGTGCTCATTCCACCGGACAAAATTCCGGTTGCCAAAACTGGAATAGACTGGAATGGAATAACAGGAATGATTCCAGTGGAATCCACTGGAATAAACTAAGTAAAACTTATTTGTAAGTATTTCTGACTATATTACTGGCATATATATACAAATAAAAAAATAAATATAACTGGATAGCTTTGTTTGTTAAAATTTTAAGGCGTTTATGGCCATTGTTTTTACTTGTATTAATTCTAAAAATAAAATCAGTGGAATTAATTAGTTATAAAATAGTTCTAAGAATAAAATTAATAAAAACTTATAGTTTTAAAAATAGAATTAGTCAAAATAATCCAATTAGTTCTAAAAATAGAGTTCTTCAGATTAGTTCTATTTATAGTTCTCAAAATTCCAATTAGTTCTATTTTGAGATCAGATTGTTCTAAAAATAGAACTAATTGGATTAATCTAAAAATAGAAGTAATTCAACAAGATCTATTTCTAGAAGTATAGACAATATTAATCAGATGAGTTCTATTTTTAGAACTATAGATAGAACTAATTGGATGAGTTTTATTTTAGGACTATAAATAGAACTAATTAGATACGTTCTATTTTTAGAATTATAAATAGACCTAGAACCAATAAGTTCTATTTTTAGATCCTATCAGATAAGTTAGAACTAGAATTAATCAAATATCTTCTATTTATAGTTCTATAAATAAATAGAGCTATAAATAGAACTCAAATACAATTTATCTGATTAACTTATCTCTGAACTTAAAATAGAACTTAATGGAAGAACTTATTGGATAAATTCTATTTTGGAACTATAAATAGAAGTAATCTGAAGAATTATAAATAAAACTAATGTGATTACTTCTATTTATAGTTCTATTTTTAGAACTGATTTTAAAACTAATTCTAGCCATTTAATAGATATTTTTTATTAATCATTGACAATATTAATATACTAGGATATAAGATTATGAAATTATTTCTTTGAATATTTATATTTAAATAATTGACTAATATAATTGGTGTATTTTATAGCATTCCTGTCTATTCATTCCACTGGAATATACTGCAGTTGGTATTCTATATAGTTATTCCACTCCACTGGAAACATTCCAGTGGATTCCGGTGGATTCCGGTCTGCCATTCCACTGGAATCCACTGGAATTTCCTTGTTTTTGGTGTGGTTTCCACCGGAATCCACCGGATTCCAGTAGATTCCGGTGGATTCTGGTCATTCCGCCCATTCCAGGTGGGGCACAGTAAAGTACAGCACCCCCTTGCGGTTTCGAAACGGGCCTTCTCCCTGTGGGCGGCGCCGGCGCAACGCCAGACGGTCCAGGGGGGATGGAGGAAGCAGGGGCCTTACCTCGTCGACGACGCGAGGTAACTGCCTGAAAAGGAGGCCCCAGATAGTCCCTGAAGTCATCAACAATGCTCTTCAGTGACCCATCTGTGGTGGAACGATCCGCCTCAGCGAATCTGGAATGGAAGAAGCTCCGGGCGAGCCTGGCGCCTGCATCCGCAATGCGATCCCACTCATCTGCTTCGAGTGCGGAGTTGGGAGGGTCGTTGGATGTCCTATAGTCGATCCAATCGGCGAGTTGGTCCATCGCTGACCAGACGGCAGTTCCGTCCCAGTCCCAATCGTCTCCGAAGGTAAGCTTCAGAGTGTCGGCGTCTTCCAGCGATTTGAATCGGGGGTGCTTTGGAGCAGCAGTCTCCTTGGCGGATGAGGTATCGTCCTCCCCTTGCATCACCACGTCCGAAGCGGAGGGGGCAACTGAGGGGGTGTCAGATTGGGGTGGGGGCGGCATGGGTGTCGCTGACCCGTGGGTGGAGTCCCTATCCTCCTGCGGCGGTGCGGGTGTAGGGCCTTGCGAATGAGTACCCCTGACGCCGGATGGGCCAGAGGAGGGAGCTTGCAGCCCCGAAGGGCGTGCTGAACCGAGAGCAGATTGCTCGTTGCTTGCTGCGACGGATCTGGAAGATCCGCCGCCTTCCGCGCTAGGCGCTTTGGGTGGCATAGTGGTGGGTGCTCTATGGAGCTGGGGTACTGTGCTGATCGAAGATCAAGAGTGCTGTTGTGGTTGTAGGACGAGGTAGACAGTGAGCAATGAAATTCCCACGGTCGCACTGTGACAGTACGAGACAAAGAACGTCTGTTGGTACTGGTGGTCAATCTCGTCAAGGCGCGTCGAACTGGACTCATTCGGCGCGGAATCACGTTACGATCCCCGCGTTCCGCTGCGGTTTTTCTGTGAGAGTGCTTTCGGGCGGGCGAAAAGGAGAAGGGCGGGGTGAGGTCTTTACCTGCACTCACATCTTCCATATGGACTCCACCTACTTCCACCTGTTCATGTGGAGTCCATGTGGAGTCCAAGCCAATATTCTTTGGCTGGTGGCTCAGCCAAAATAAGTGGAGTCTTTGGGTGGAATTCAGGTGGAGTCCAGATGGAATTGAGTGGAAATATGTGGACTCCACCTAATTCCATGTGGACCTTGTCTTTGATGGTGTTTGATGGACTCCATATGGAATTTGAAAAAATAATTTGATAATTTTGAGTGCTTATCTAATATGTTTGGGACTATTATGAATTTAAAAATGACTACCATGTAAACAATAGTCAATTTACCTAAATATTATATAATCTGTGATTGCATTGTCTATAACTTGGCCAGAAGCCATTGCTGCGCATGGCAAAAACAAGTTCTTACTTTGCTGCGACCTTTTAAATAATAAATACAGTGAATAATTCACAGTCCGCTCAATTCTGGACCAATTTAGATGATCAGGGGCTCGAAAAATCGAGAAAAATCAGGGCTTTCTAACGGTACCAAATTAGCCTGGTCACGTGACCAGGAAGGCCCTGATTTTTACGAATTTTTTGATACCAAAATCATAGAAATCGGCCCAGTATTGGCTGAGATACAGAAACTGTGCAGGGTCACTATAGCAGTGGGAGAATTTCCATCGTTACCGTTAGGAAGTGGTTTGGTCAATTTTGTAGTGCGTTTTCCCCCGGAAAACAAGTTCTTTTACTACGTAAGAACTTGTAACATGATAATTTGCTACGTGGCTCAGTTTTTATCGGATTGCCTTGAAATAAATTGTGTAATTCTCAGAAAAATCGGGGCTTTAAAATGGTGTCACATAGCTATAGTCACACCGTTATGTTACTTACCAAATGCGGTAGAATGTTTGAAATACACACTAAATAATCCGTATTGAGAGATTTTTGAAATAAATAAACTGGAATAAATGACTAATAATGTTTATTTTACCTAACAGGTGGTCTGTGCACACTTATCACATGACATATCATAGAGAATATTCTTGGTCCGACTTGGTGCATCACCAATTTCAAGGCAATTGCACAAAGTTTGGCTGTGAGGTTGATTATGTAAGCATCTCTTACATCATTTTCAAGACATTTGGTCATGTTTGGCAATGTTTGGTGTGCCTTTCAAGCCTTATCCAGCCAGTTTGGCACCATCCGATCAAGTTTGGCTGGCTGTTTGCCAGATTTGGACACCATGACATCATTGCAAAACAAATGTAAATATTTGGACATTATCCTAGACTGGTCTGGGCAACATACCTCACCATATCTAGCTCATGGAAATCAGTTTCAAGGCTAAATTCGCACAAATTCGCGCTTTTGGGCCGTGTGAGCGAGTCACATGACCTGATCGTGCCTGGATACCCATGCCACATGAAAGCCCTGATTTTTACGAATTTTTTGATACCAAAATCATAGAAATCGGCCCAGTATTGGCTGAGATACAGAAACTGTGCAGGGTCACTATAGCAGTGGGAGAATTTCCATCGTTACCGTTAGGAAGTGGTTTGGTCAATTTTGTAGTGCGTTTTCCCCCGGAAAACAAGTTCTTTTACTACGTAAGAACTTGTAACATGATAATTTGCTACGTGGCTCAGTTTTTATCGGATTGCCTTGAAATAAATTGTGTAATTCTCAGAAAAATCGGGGCTTTAAAATGGTGTCACATAGCTATAGTCACACCGTTATGTTACTTACCAAATGCGGTAGAATGTTTGAAATACACACTAAATAATCCGTATTGAGAGATTTTTGAAATAAATAAACTGGAATAAATGACTAATAATGTTTATTTTACCTAACAGGTGGTCTGTGCACACTTATCACATGACATATCATAGAGAATATTCTTGGTCCGACTTGGTGCATCACCAATTTCAAGGCAATTGCACAAAGTTTGGCTGTGAGGTTGATTATGTAAGCATTCTCATCATTTTCAAGACATTTGGTCATGTTTGGCAATGTTTGGTGTGCCTTTCAAGCCTTATCCAGCCAGTTTGGCACCATCCGATCAAGTTTGGCTGGCTGTTTGCCAGATTTGGACACCATGACATCATTGCAAAACAAATGTAAATATTTGGACATTATCCTAGACTGGTCTGGGCAACATACCTCACCATATCTAGCTCATGGAAATCAGTTTCAAGGCTAAATTCGCACAAATTCGCGCTTTTGGGCCGTGTGAGCGAGTCACATGACCTGATCGTGCCTGGATACCCATGCCACATGAAAGCCCTGATTTTTACGAATTTTTTGATACCAAAATCATAGAAATCGGCCCAGTATTGGCTGAGATACAGAAACTGTGCAGGGTCACTATAGCAGTGGGAGAATTTCCATCGTTACCGTTAGGAAGTGGTTTGGTCAATTTTGTAGTGCGTTTTCCCCCGGAAAACAAGTTCTTTTACTACGTAAGAACTTGTAATTTAACAAGAGAACAAAGAAATAAATATCAAAATGATTAATTTATATGATCTATAAATAGAATTAAACAATGTGACTAACCAAATATGTTTATTTGGATATATTATGAAAAAGAAAACAGAAAATAAAAATAAAAATTTCAAAAGACTCGCATTTTTTTGAGTATTTTGCGTTTTTCTCACCGATGGAAGCAGCTAGTCACATGATTTTAAAATATATCATATTTTTAGATCAGGCCGCATGGTTACTATTTTTGGCAAAAAATTCCCACGGTATGTAAATTAGCCTAAATATAGCAATAGGACCCTTCAAAAATGATGGCATATCAATATTTGGAATCTCCTTGAAATTCCGAATCCGATGATACCCTATTGACCCTGAATTACCCACAGGTAGGCTATGTGAAATATATATATATAATGAGCCATGGGGTGTATTTAGCAATTAGTTTGATATATTTGCAAGGACCAATGGTGTAGTGGTTAAAATGCTTGTATTTGTAACTTTTATCAGGTCTTGGGTTCAATTCCTGCTTGTATTGTTTTTTTATTGCTCTTTACCTCACAAAAACCAAGTCATGACGACGTCTAGAGCCTCCATGTGGAGTCCATGTGGAGTCCACCTTCAAGCAGGTGGAATATATGATTTTAGATAGACTCCACATGGAATACATGTAGTCCAGATGGAGTCCACCTGAATATCAGGATCCACATGGAGTCCATGTGGAACATGTGAGTGGAGGTAAAGTACACTCTAAACCCACTGTCATAAGAAACTTATGGAACTTTGTTGCTCAAGGCCCATGAATTTTTTTTCTGCACTCAGGGGTACTAAAATCAAGCCTAGAGCTTTATGAATTTTTGGACCTAGTCATTATCTCTGAAAAGAACAATAAAAAATACATGATCAGTTATTCCATACTGCTGTATGTTTTCCATATCCCTCCCAAATATTGTGATACTGCCTGGACTTGATTGCATCCTTCTTTTGCTTTGTAACATGGTCCCCAATAGAGACTCTCCCTTCAGTGGTTGTACCTGCCCTTTGCTTTTGTTTCCATATTTTTTGAGCTTCCAGAAAAGAAGACTTCCTTGGCATAATTGTACCATGAACATGACTACTGTAGAATGCCCTTTATTTTGACATTAGATTTGAATAACAGGACTTTATAAAATTAAAAATAACATACCAACAGTGTTTGCCTGTGTTTCAATGTATGCACCCTATTGGCTGTAGGCAAAATTAAACTCATCAAGAGCTGAATTTTTGAAGAACTGAGTGCAGAGACTGATTCCAGTATCTTTGTCACAATGCTGTTGGCTCATGTAATCTGTGCAGGCATATAAATTTGATCCATCACTTCCAAGGGGATTTAAGCTGTCCATAATATCATCAGTTTCATGAATTGCAGCTTTGAGTTCTGGTGAAATTGATTTGCAGACAATTGTCAATGAATTTGATGACTGAAAATTTCAATGAGTGGATAACAATAACAATAAGTTGTAGTAATTTCCAAGCTCACAAACGCATTTGCAAATAGTGCTTCCAATTCCTCTGACGTAGAGCCATCTAGGCCAGGGTATGGAGCATAAGCATCACCTTCCCGTCCTCCTTGAGGTGTTTGGGATCCAATGCCTTTCATAGTTCCATATTGCCAATTTTGAAATGAAGAGCCTCTCTTTAAAGGCTTCAATTTGGAGATGACTGTGTGATGATTTTTCATTTGAGTCAACACATGTGGAGAAAATGCTCGAAATTGAACAGCTCCAATCTTCATAATCTTGTCAACAATAAGGAAAAGAATTAATCAAAGAAATCTTACCAATTTTTTGGTTTCTTTATCCTGCAAAATAGAACAATTTCTAGAACAACTGCTATACACTTGTGGCCGGTGAGCTATTTTCAGAAATCCTAATTCCTCTGGTGTATAAAACTGGATTTCTGATTCTTTTTTTTTGTCAAATTTCTAAAAATAAAAATGTGTTAATATATATATAATTCAATAAATAGACAAACCAGAGGCAAAAGGCGATCTGATTCATTTGCACAGGTAAGCACACATCCTTCAAGGCTTTTGGAGTCACATTTTTTTTTTTTTTTTTTTTTAAAAAAAAAAAATCAACAATTTACTGTACCATTATGACCAAGTCTTCGGCACCTCAAAAGTGTGACCTATTTCATGCAACTCTTCGTCTCTTCAAGGGTCCAGGACCAGTGTGACATGTTCCCAGATCTCTTCGAGGTCGGAAAAGCTAAAATTGGACATAATTGGGCCATCCCAACAATGAAGTTTATATCAGGTAATTTTGAGCAAGGTTATTATTCTCTGAATCTGGAAATATGGCCCAACTGTGGCCCGGTGTCACTGTGGGTGATTGAAATACTTATAAAATATATTCTGTGCTTTTGTTGAGTGAACAAAAAATCTGCCTAATGTTACCTGCTATGCCAATGCTATACCCCCAAGCGTTTGGGTGGCTATCTTTCCATGTCAGTACAGGGATAAAAAGGATAAAAAGTGGCTTCCACTACCTAGACAATATTTTGGTGATTTTTAGCAATTTTTAACGAATTTTTAACACAGAAATTCACACCTTTTGAAATAACCGACCAACTCTTCAAAAAAATTCGCGACCGTGACAATTCCGCATATCTCTTCACTTCATGGGGCTCTGTGATGCGTGACATGAAGAGTCGGTCGTAATGGTACAGTATATACCAGTGCGCGATAGCAGTCCGGTCGCAAAAATACACACGCTTGTAACTACAAGTGTCCGTTTGAAGCCCTACTAAGCCGAAACCTTTCGCGACCTCGCCCTTCTCCTTTTCGCCTGCATGAACGCACTCTCACAGAGATACCGCAGTGGAACGTGGGGATCGTAACGTGATTCCGCGTCGAACGAGTCCGGTTCAACGTGCCTTGAGGAAATTGACCACCAGTACCCGAGGCCAGTGGTTCGGTAGTGACGACGCGAGCTGACCGCGTTCGCCGGAAAGGAGACGCGGATGCGTCCCGAGGCGCCTCTCCCTGCTAGTCTCGTAGCCCCCAAGTTGTCCGACGAAGGCCTGAATCCCCTGCAAACGCCAAAGCTCGGCACACGAGTACAGGTCCACACCTAACGGGACTGGCCAACCCAGAGGGTTGGACGCAGTGAGGATGGAACTACCACCCCCCGTTGGGGTTGCCCCCGTGGTAACTGCCATTTCACAGTGTACCCCAGACAAGAACTGGCTTTGCCCCAGGCTGCACCAGCAAGACGCTAATGATGGGCCCCCCCAATTCCATAGAGTGGGGAGCCCGTCACGTTTCAACCAACACCCGCAGGCTCAGGTTGAAATGCAAAGGCGAGAGGGTTCGCCTTTAGCCAGTTGTATAGTTGCCAGATATGCCGAGGCACATCCAAGACACCTACAATTTTCTTTGGGTGCCAAGGGCAGCCGTTGAAGATGTGCTCACGGGTTTCTTGAGGGAATCCGCATGGGCAGGCGGCTGTATCAGCCAGGTTGAACCGATGAAGATATTCACCAATGGGTGCGTGTCCAGTTATGCACTGGGCAGCACACACAAAGAGCTGAGGGCTCTGTCCTTGCGCAATTTCAAGCCAAGACACGCTATGCGCGGCATGTTTTGGCTTGAAGGGCGTACTGTCGTAGCCCAGGAGGTCGTAAAAACGAGCACCCCTATCATTGGCACAGAACTGGTGAGTCCAGGTATCTGTCCGAAGTTTGTCGGCAAGAGATCTCATCCGATCAATGGAATTCTTGGGTCTGATCCCAAGAGGAATGCGCAATTCCCTTGCGTAGTCATGTGCTTGCTTGTGTATGCCCCACTTCAATCAAGAAGGGACATACATGAATAATAATTGCCGTTCAGGATCTTCCTCGAACCAAGGCATCAAAGACTTACAGACCGCTGAAGTGGTTAGCTGCAGGGTAGATATGAATACTAGCTAGACCAATAGATAACACTTCACAATAAAATATGAAGTATAATCCAATATGCACTCGTCCTATGGTCTCACTTTTATCCAACACTAACACCCAATTTGTCTAGCAGTAATCACCCAATCAAATAATCTGACTAGTTCGTTTCTGGGAGGGACATTAAGTTTTACTAGTATTCCAGTATGAACTCGTTATACGCTCAGAGACACCAACTGTCCGTACAGTGACAAGTACAGTCAAAAATCAAAGTTAATAAAATAGTAAAATGCGCAAAGGTGGAGTACCGTACTCCTGTAAAATGAAGCAACTGATGCTATACTTGGCATTACCGAAACACTGAACTCTTAAACTCTTAGGTTACCAAAACCTTTCAACTAAAATACTCGCTTCAATGTCCTGGATAGTCCACGATTACCGAAATCGCTCCTATCACAGTCCAGGTCCTTGACAGTACCGTACTACCGAAGTACGGGTGAAATGTACGGTCAAGTAGGGAGGGCCACAAAGTCAATGATCTCGACTAAACTCAAGTTAAGTTTTCAAGTACGGAAACTTCTCAAGTATAAGTCTGGTCACTCTGATCACAAGATGATAATCCGTCAAATGCGTATATTTCAGTCCTCGAAGACAAATTAACACTTAGAACAAAATTTGTAAAACTTGGGGAGTTCGCACAAATATGATTTCGTGGGTGGTAAATTGCTTGTGCATACAGACGCTACCGTACAAATTTTATACTACTGCAAAACTAAACTACATGTGATTAAGTCGGTCAAAATTCCTCTTTTACACACCCCCGGTCGCATATAATAGTAACTTGCCCCAATTAAGTACGCGTACACCCTATATCAGTGGGGATGGTACGAGTACGTCCCCGTTTAGTCTGTTAATCCGTTATCTCCCTCTGGATGTGCGTCGTTTGACTGTGTAACCATACAGTAGGTGGACGGTTGTACTGCCGAATTCAGATTTATCTCCAAGAATATAAGTCCGCATTAGGAACTTGACCCGCGAAGACATTCGCACTCTGTTAATCTGAGGTTGGCGCTCTTACTAGCTCCTTCTGGACTCGTCTGTACCCTGTACGGTTACTCCCTTTCTCATCTATTTTCTCTAAGTCCCTCGGTGCCTACTATGACGACAGTGCGCGCACTAGTGCACGGCATTATGTCCTCATGGTGCCGTCCCTATCTCAACTTGGTTAGAGGCCATTGCTGCGCATGGCAAAAACAAGTTCTTTTTCCTTTTTAATTTCTTCTCAACTTGATTAATAGCCAATAAATAGCAATAACTGGAGTTGAACAATCCCCGGTTACAGCCCGGCCTGGGTTGTGATGCGTGACATAGCCACACGCACTCAAATGTTGAGACAACGCAATTCCGCGAGTTCTTGACGGTTTTCCTCCATTTTTTTTGCGGAATAAACTTAACATAAGCTGTCTTAAGCATATAATGTATATAAGTAACTCTAATTTACAGTGTAATATGAGAAAATGCGACCACAAAGTCAGGATTTCATGTATTTTACCATGATTACATGTCCTCCCAGTCCTCTTCATCATCCTCTTCATCTTCTAGCCCATCAAACTCCTCTCCCTCTCCCTCCTCTTCCTCTTCTTCCTCCTCAATTTCTTCCTCTGCCTCTTCACCCTCTCTAATGAATGGATCCCATGTCCCACTGAGGTATAGATCAATGGAATTTGATAATGCCTCACGGATTCCAGCAACATTTCCAGGCTTTTTGAAAGGTTTTTGAAGATTTGGAGCACCTTGATCTTTAAAAAGTGCATATTGGTCATGGAGATTGACTCCTTTGAGGTCTGGAAGCTTGGATTTGTTGAGCATAAGAGGTAAATCTGCCCTTCGCTTTTCTGTAGCTGTTGCATTTTTTTTCCGGACCTCTATTCTTGCTGTTTTCTCAGCTTGTCTTTTGTCTCGAAAGTCAACAAGGGCCTTGCGCCGCTTTTTTTCATCTCCGTTGGCCTCTCTTGCAAGCTTACGGATATAACGGAAGTCTTCCTCTTCAGTAAACTTTGCTGCCATAAAAGCAGCTGTGTTGTTGCGGAAGAACATTGCTATTGCATTGTGACTGAGGAGGGTAAGCTGTGGTTGTCGCCGCATGAGGACTCGGAATGATCCTAAAGCACCTTCATTCTCATCATTGGTAGTAGGCATCCATGCAAGCTCTTTCTGCTCTGTTGTAGCCTCATCGATTAGCCCACCCGGAGCAAATTCCGATGTAAATCGTTCCCATGTCTCTGCTGCTCCATTGAAAAATGCAAGAAAGAGGTCGCGGAAGTGTGGGAGTGTAGGAATGAGATCAAGAATTTTTTCCACAACAGCAGGATTTTGCCACTCTTCACCATGAAGAGACCCGGTTTTATGTGAAGAATCTTTGCCAATCAGAATATCGGGATTGCTGATAATTTTTTGCATATGATCATATACCTCAGAATGAAGAGGCCCCATGTCAAGCATATTTTGCTGGCCATTACTGGAGTCACGGATTGCCTTCATGTATGGATAGGAAACTGACTCTGCATAGATTGCCAAAACAGCAAGTTCAGTCAATGTTGAAGGACAGTGCAAAGCTTTCCAAAGGTTTGTTTCCATGTGGTTTAGTGTGGAGTTTTGCTTGTTTATGCGGAGGCTTTCAAGAAACTCGATAAACTCATCTCTATACAGAAGAAGAGCTGCAGCCGCATCACAGAAAGATTGGAATCGGTTGTTGGATGTATCAGGGAAAGTGAAAGCAGTGCCAACATGTTGCCACCACCAGTAGCGAAAAACATCATGATGACCTTTTTTGTCGTCTTTGTGGTTGAAAATAGCACCAGCAATCTCTGCAGCTTTGATAGCACCACGTGTTGACTTCCGAAGTGCTCGCTCTTGGGCTGGAGTTGGGGTATTACCCTGGCCAAGTGCAGCAGCACCCTCCTGGACCACAGGGTCATTGTCCCGATTGGCAAGAAGAACAGGCTTTTTCAAATCTTCACTGTCATTCTCTTGCCACCATCGTAAAATTGCCATATATCCCCCACGTACCGTGTTGAGATCCTTGTGGCAGCCGCATCCAGCCCAAATAAAAAGCCTGAAGACTGATTTTTCTTCTTTAGAAAGGCTATTGAACGCCTCCTTTCCCAACTCAGCAACTGCCTCTTCAAGCATTACTGCTTTCTTCTCCGCTTTTTTTGAGTCCGACAAAGCATCCCATTTCTTCTTTCCTCCAGCTTTTTTGATCATCTTCTCTTCTGCCTTTTCAAAATATTCCACAACTTCTCCAACTGACATATCCAACATTTTTTCTTCCCCAAGATGCTGGTCCACAGCCCAAGCCTTTAGTTCTTCAAAAAGTCGTGCATCCTTTTTCTCCTTGGCACAGTGATCGGTATTCATTCCCATGAGTTTGATGAGAAGATTGACAAATGAGAGAAGACCTCCAGAACGCTTTCCCAATGGACTGTCATTGTAGATGTTACAAGTTCTTACGTAGTAAAAGAACTTGTTTTCCGGCCTGCGAAGCAGGCACTTTGGTTCCTAACGGAAACGTTGGAAATTCTCCCACTGCTATAGTGACCCTGCACGGTTTCTGTATCTCAGCCATTTCTAGGCCGATTTTTATGATTTTGGTATCAAAAAATTCGTAAAAATCAGGGCTTTCATGTGGCATGGGTATCCAGGCACGATAAGATCATGTGACTCGCTCACACGGCCCAAAAAGCGCAGATTTAGGTGAATTCACACTTAAATGGATTTCTGTGAGCCAGATTTGGGAAAATATGTTGCCCAGACCAATCGAGGATAATGTCCTAATATTTACATTTGTTTTGCAATGATGTCATGGTGTCCAAATCCACTTCAGGATCCCGTTTTGTACTACCTATTAGGTATGGTAAATTTTTATCTTTTACCATACCTAATAGGTACTGAAAAATGTTTATATAGGAAATAAATGTTTTGAAAAGGTTTTTGAAAACATATTTTATGGAAATGTTTTTGAGTGACCCCCCCAGCCAAAAATCAAAACATTTTCCAGTCTTCAAAACAAATTTTCAAATATGTTTTGATCCATAAATAATATAGGGTGTCCTGGGTCCTATTTTTTCTGGTGAATTCTCCCACGCTCCCGGCCCATTTTCTGGTGAATTTTCCCACGCTTCTGGTTGCATATCGGGTCCAGGTATTGGTATACCAGTATGTGTTTACCCATATCGGGTCCCACCAGTATTGGTATACCAGCATGCATTTATTCGCATATTGGGTCCTGCCAGTATTGGTATACCAGCATGCGTTTACCCATATCGGGTCCCACTGGTATTGGTATACCAGCATGCGTTTACCCATATCGGGTCCCACTGGTATTGGTATACCAGCATGCGTTTACCCATATCGGATCCCACTGGTATTGGTATACCAGCATGTGTTTACCCATATCGGGTCCCACCAGTATTGGTATACCAGCATGCCTTTACCCATATCGGATCCCACTGGTATTGGTATACCAGCATGCCTTTACCCATATCGGATCCCACTGGTATTGGTATACCAGCATGCCTTTACCCATATCGGGTCCCACTGGTATTGGTATACCAGCATGCATTTACCCATATCGGATCCCACTAGTATTGGTATACCAGCATGCATTTACCCATATCGGGTCCCACTGGTATCTCCTCTTTGATTTTGATATGGCATATATGCACTCAAGATCAAAAACCTCCGAAATGTATTCAATGACAAGGCGGTTTAGCATAAGTACAGTCAGCTTGAGTCTTGTCTCCTCTTTGATTTTGATATGGCATATGTGCACTCAAGATCAAAAACCTCCGAAATGTATTCAATGACAAGGCGGTTTAGCATGAGTACAGTCAGCTTGAGTCTTGTCTTCTCTTTCATTTTGATATGGCATATGTGCACTCAATATCAAAAACCTCCAAAATGTATTCAATGACAAGGCAGTTTAGCATGAGTACAGTCAGCTTGACAGTCAGTAATTTCAGATTATGGAACTTAGTGCGCCGCACATGACCAGCATTGTGTGCAACGGCAATCTCCGAGCCGCACGCATGCAACACCACAATGAATTGGGTCCAGGTACTGCTATACCAGCATGCATTTACTCTTGAGCTAAAGAATCTCTGAAATGTATTCAATAACAAGGACATTCAATACAAATGCTCTAGGTCATCACCAACACCTCTCTGATTTTATATGGCATATGTGTACTCAATCTCAAAAACCTCCAAAATGTATTCAGGTACGGGTACAGGTAGCAATTTGCATACCTGCAATCTTCAAAACAAGCCCAAGAACATGATTTTTGGTATGGATAGGTGCCCAGACAAAAATGTTTTCAATCACCTCACTCTTCTTGCCAAGTTGGAAAATATTTTATAACAAACCTCAAGAATATAATTTCAAAAACATTTTCAATCACCCACTCTTCTTACCAAGTTGGAAAATGTTTTTGAAATATTTTCAAACCAACCTCAAGAATATAATTTCAAAAACATTTTCAATCATTTTACTCTTCTTACCAAGTTGGAAAATATTTTATAACCAACCTCAAGAATATAATTTCAAAAACATTTTCAATCATTTTACTCTTCTTACCAAGTTGGAAAATATTTTACAACAAACCTCAAGAATATAATTTCAAAAACATTTTCAATCATTTTACTCTTTTTACCAAGTTGGAAAATATTTTATAACCAACCTCAAGAATATAATTTCAAAAACATTTTCAATCACCCCACTCTTCTTACCAAGTTGGAAAATGTTTTTGAAATCTTTATAAACCAACCTCAAGAATATAATTTCGAAAACATTTTGCAGCTTGTTGTCCTGCTGAGTGCATTGAGCTTTGCTATATGTTTTTGGTGCAGAATTCATTTAGAAAAACCACTGAGTCTAAATAATATATTCAAAATATTTTCAACTACAATCTGCACTATGTTTTATGGAAACTTATCATGGCAGAATACATAATCCTTCAGTCAAACATCTAAATAAATGTTTGCTCCAAGATATCCAAAACTGATGCAACATCACTATCAAGTTCTCCATCTGATAAATCTCCATAATCATCTTCCTTCTTTTTGTGCACAACTTGTTCTGTTACCTCAAGCTTTTTTGCATTCACTAACTCTTGAACTGTTGGTCCCCAGGCATTTGAAAGTGTGCAAGGAATTATGCGAACCATGGTTTCCCAAGCCAGACACAAACGCAATAAGTGATCCTTGTGGAGCTGAAGCAGATAAAGAAGATCTATGTTGCTTGTTGACTGAAAGGCAATTTCCATGGTTTTCCATTCTTCTAAAAACCATTGTTGCATTGAGACCCTTTCCTTTTGCAGACGTCGTTCCTCCTCCAGACATCGATCAAGCTCCAGTTGTGCTTTAATGCCAGCTCGGATATCATCATTGCCCAACCAACCAGGTATAATGTCACAATCATCATTGTCATCTGTCAAGCCAACATCCTGCCATATATCATCATCTACATCCAGTTCAAATAACTTGTTGGAATCAATAGGCAGTGGCGCAGTGGCCCCTTTTGGAGCAGCTTTGGTTTTGATTTGCTTTGCCAACTCTTCACAAAGTTTGTTGTATTTCTTCACAAGGAGCTGGATTCCAGGTTCCTTCCGCTTCAGCTGCTGCTGGGCATGCTTCTCCAATTTGAGCCTGTTGATAGTTTTACGATACGATCTTTCTAGGCTATTGAGTTCAAATTTGCGTTGGCAAAGTCGCTGTCGGATTCGCTGCTTCAAAGCAAGAGCATTCATTCGAGTGCGCAAAAACTTGTTGCCCAAAAGCCGTTTCAGATTAGCTCTGTCATCTACAGAGAGTTTCTCCTTTGCATTTTGAATTGTCTTCAAAGCCTTCTTTATCTGGGCCTGCAATTCATCAAGATGTGCTTCCACTTCAACAATTGTCCATCCCAAATCATATTGTCCAGAATTAAGCATATCCTTATATGTGGCTTGTTCCTTGGTATAACCATCAAGCTGTTCTTGTTGGATCAAAATAGCATGTATTTCCTTGTCTGCCAGATTTTTAGACTGCCGAGCTAAAGGCTGTGTTTGCTGTTCAACTTGTGCATCCCACTCAGCCCGTATAATGTCTTCAGTAATGCCATTTTCCAACATAGCATTCAGTGTCTCCATAGCACCTGCCTTCCTGTCCATAGTTGCAATCCACTTCCGTCGAAGCCATTTACCCATGCCCAAAAGAGATATTTGATCAACATGTTTGATCTTGGTATCAATGGCGTAAAGGCGTGTATAGAATCCAGACACACGTAAAGATGGGATGAGTGCCTTGATAGAACTCCAAAATCGTTCACAGCCTTCTCCATCTGTTAAGCCAAATCCAACACACTTGCGTGGGTGATAGATGATTTGACAGGGCCATTGATGACCATATGCATGGAAGACTGATATTCCAAAGGTTATGCGATCCATGATGTCATCAAGGAAGCTGTACTTTAGACAGCTGCGGTGAAGTTGGCAGCCAATGTCATATAATACACCAACCCTCATAGCAAGAGGAAGATGCTCAAAGAGTTTCTTGAGCAGACACAGAGCATAGTACTGCTTTTCACCTCCAGAGGTCATATTAACAAGCCAGAGAACCCGATCATGGCGGCACAGAAGACCCATAAATCCTGTATCAGCAAACAACTGTGTGCTTGCTTTGATACGGCTAGAGTCAGCTGCTATAAAAGATTCATGGCACTGATCCAAGACTGCTGAAGGAACCTTCATGCCAGATTCATAATGCTTATCAGCCGAAGGTTTCTGCTTGCGAGAAGGTCGTGCTTCCTCTACAGTGGTCTCCATCTCCTTGACATCCTCTTCTGGAACAAACACAGTTTCAGGATGAGCACGAGGAGCAGCCCATGCATTTCCTTGGCTTTTTCGTCGCTTCTGAGTGAAACAGGCATCCAGACACACAATGGCATCAGCTCTAGATCAGTAAAAAAATCAATTTATTTTCAAAAAAATCCAGAATCATAACATACACCTCCTCTGGTTGATGCCAATTTGATCCACCAAAGCAAAGAGGGCACCTTTCTCTCAAGTATTCACTTGGTCGAAGAAGGACATTGCCATCTGCATTTTATTATTTCAGAACACATAAATTATTAGTAGAATATCAGGTAAAGACTGACTTTCATCATCTGCATTGTTCTGATCTTTGCTTCCAGATGACTCATCACCAGGACCTTTCATGTGAATAAGTGAAAGGAATTCAAAAAAGCAAATATATTATTACCTGCAGACTCCTGACTTTGCATAGTAGCATTTGCATTGAACCCATCAGTTGCATTGTCTAAGATATGTGAGTTAAGCCAGCCAATAATTTCCAATTTACTAACCTTGATTATCTGAATTGTCAATGTCCACATAACACCGCATGTCATCCAGGAAGTCTCGCATTGTGAGATTTTTAAGATCCTGGAGTGTAGCATACCACTGCAAAGCATTACTAAAACGTTTGCGCAATGTATCCTAATAATAGTTCAAGAAAGAAAACCAAAATATATTTGATATGACATACACGTGTTGTCAATTTGAATTGCCTTGCACTTAGAAATGTTTCCAAGGTCTCACACCATGCTGTTGTGTTTGGCGCAGCATTCTGGGAAAGGGTTCGGACAAAGTCCAACATGTTCAAATCCACAGCAAGGGAAGGGCGAGTAGGTGCACAAGGAAACAGGCCAAGAGACAATAGTTGAAGGGCTGGCTCTTGACAAGTGCAAAGCTGGATCTTTTCAATTCCTATCCAGAAAATCAGGAAGGAAGATCAATAAACAATTAAAGGCAAGACATACTATCAAAATAAACTGATGACACTTCCAGTGGCCCACCATCACTGCAACCTTTGCACAGAACTCTTGAAGTGACAACACTCATATTTCGAAGTGAAGCAGTCTCCCGAAGCAAGGTGGCATATGGTTTGACCATCTGAGGAATGATAACCTGAGTCCACTTAGCCCACTGGCGCTTCCTCTTCTCTGTTTGCATTTGGTGGTTCTTTTGCTTCTGATCCTGTACAGGATCCCGGTCTTCAATCCCATCACCACCAGCATTAGACCCATCAGCAGCTGCCACCTCATTGGCAGCCACTCCCTCATCAGCAAGAACACCATCTTCAATCTCATCCTCAATCTCATCCTCATCACCAAATTCTTCACCATCAAGTACATCCAAAGCACCCACATCACCATCAACACCTGGAACTTGATAGTAGACTCCTCCAGGACCCAAGATCCTACCCTCCAGCCCAAAACCAGAGTTCAAAAGACCATGTGGCCGACGGACACCCACCCAGTTACTCTCATGAACAATATCTCCTGCCACCCCTGCTATGTTGTCTTTAGGTTTGGCCCTTAAACGCTGCCGAGTGCGTGAGGGCGCAGAAGGCATTGCTAGAGAAGAAGAACAAAGAGGAGAGAAAGAGAGAAAGACTTACGCAGGCTATGCACATCACCTTATCGCGATTGTTCGCGCAGTTACCGGCATGTTTAAATATAACGAGGTGCCAATAAAGGCAACTCGGCGAAACACAGGACGCAATATATCTATATTTACATATACACGTGCGAACGGCTGACTCGAAGAGGCGAGGCAAAAAAAATATGGCGCAGAAGGGAGAGCAAAATAATGGCAGCCAACACAACACCATCAAACCGAAGTAGAAAATCCCATGCATCAACTAAAATATATAATGCATTAGTGAGTATGGAACAGGATGAGAATAATGCACTCACGAAAAGAATGAAAAAACGATGATATCAGTATGCGGCTCTATTGCGGCAGAGAGTGAGGTGTACAAGGCGCACGGCCAAAGTACTCGAAGAAAGTCCGGCAGTAGAATGGATACGCCAACTTCTCGACCTCCATGACGTACTGTTCTGTGGTTCCGACAGCCATCTTCTTCAGCGCTACAGCGTCTTCGCCCGGCCACCAGGACAGCAAACTGCGGAAAGCTTCGACATAGGGTAACCTGGCGCGCCAGCTCTTAGCACCGAGCCCCTCATCGCGAGAAGGGAGCTGGACGCTTATCACTTTCTGGCCCGGAAAAACGCCCAGCACCATCTCGTCCCTCAATCCGACAACAGACTCTGGCATCAAATCACGGGGAAAGATGCAGCAGTCCAAAGCCAGAAGCTCGAGCCGAAAGTTATGCTCGTATAGATCCCAGACAATCTCCAGACGAGTGCGTCGATCCAAGGTGAGCTTTCCCTCCAAAATAGAAGATGAGGAAACCATCTTCAAGCCCTGCCAGTAAATGGACTTGACGAGAAAACAGCCAGGTATAGGGAAATCAAACGTCGCTGCAACGTCGTCCACAATCTTGGCCTTCTTGGCGGGTCTCTGATGGCCGTCGTCGGGCCTCAATGAGTAAGCCCCACCTAACTGCCATAAAAATTCTCGCCACTCTTGTGGTCCCGGCTTTGGCATTCCCCGCCTGGTGGTAGCAGAGTGCAACTTCATGCCAGGTTCTAAGGTCCGCGCGAGGCAAGTGGATCGGAAGAGCAGCCAGGCAAGGAAGTACACATCGCTCCGAACACTCGACGTTGTAAGGACTGACGGGTTACGAGTTCTTACGTAGTAAAAGAACTCGTTTTCCACCCACAGAAGCAGTAAATTTTTGACCAAATCACTTCCTAACGGTAACGATGGAAATTCTCCCACTGCTTCATAATTTGTAGACGACCCTGAATTAAAAGACTACAATCTATTGTAATGTGGAAACTTTTGTACTGACCATGGGAATATTTTTCTGATATGCGTTGCTATGGACTATTTTTAGACTTTGTGCCTATAAATCTAACAAAACCTAAACCGGGGTTAGGTTTTATTTGTAAGCTGGCTAAATTCTCTTGGACGCACTTGTTTTCAGTATATAGAGAGACATTATGATTTAATATGTTTGAACTTCAATTGAATTTCTTAGACATGTACCTTATGCATAAGTATAATATTGAAATGTGAATTTAAAAGCAAAGTTGATCAATTTTATTTATGTGGCTGTGCAAAGAGTACCGACGCGTCGGTACTCCGCTGAGAGACAAGCCTACAAAAAAAAATAGAGTAAAAAAAAAAAAAAGTGCCACCAAAGCATAGACTACATGATCTATAGTTAGAAAAAAGCCCATCTCCAATAAAAAGACTGCCAAAAAAAAGGAAAAAAGTGCCAGCAAAGCACTAGAAAAGTCAACTGACATGACTTTGCTGAAAAAAAGACCTAACTACAAGAAAAAAGAGCAAAAAAAGCACCAGCAAAGCACTAGAACAGTCAAGTGACATGACCTATGCTAGGAGAAAGGCCTATCTGCAAGAAAATTGAGCAGAAAAAAGCAAAAAAAGCGCCAGCAAAGCACTAGTACAGAAGAGTCTGTGGCTGTGCAAAGAGTACCGACGCGTCGGTACTCTTTGCACAGCTACTTCTATTAGCAGAGTACTGACGCGTCGGTACTCTTTGCACAGCCACTTCTATCAGCAGAGTACCGACGTGTCAGTACTTGGTACTCTGCTGATAGAAAATCCTACAAACAAAAAAAAAAAAAAAACAAAAAAAGCGCCAGCAAAGCAATAGAACAGTCAACTGACATGATCTATGCTGAGGGAAAGGCCTACCTACAAGAAAAGACTGAAAAAAAAGGCAAAAAAAGCGCCAGCAAAGCACTAAGACAGTCACTGACATGACCCATGCTGAAGAAATAGCCTATCTACAAGAAAAAATGGCAAAAAAAGCGCCAGCAAAGCACTAGAACAGTCAACTGACATGACCTATGCTAGGAAAAAAACCTATCTACCAGAAAAAAGGGCAAAAAAAGGGCAAAAAAAGCGCCAGCAAAGCACTAGGACAGTCAACTGACATGACCTATACTAGAAGAAAGGCCTATCTACAAGAAAAAAGAGCACAAAAAAAGCAAAAAAAGCGCCAGCAAAGCACTTTTCTAGCCTAGAATAGTAGACTACCATGTTAAGATGACTCCTACATAATGAAAACAGTCTATCTACATGAAAAAGAGAGTAAAAAAAGCACCAAAAAAGCGCCAGCAAAGCATAATCTGCCTCACCTACCTTGTGATTGAACCTAGATGACTTGAATGACCAGCTGTCTTGGTAAATCCAAGTGCACAACACACATGGGTGGAGGGCTACCTGGTTTACACTATAGACTAATCCAAGTGTACAGAGCGTGCTGGTCAAGAAGAAAGAAAGAAGCGATGACCTGGCAGTTTATAACACTGTTACAAGTCACACATTATATAAGCAAGATAAGATGAGATTACATATTGCAGCAACAAGAGTACCGATGCGTCGGTACTCTGGCACTGCCACCAAAACACAAAAGTGTAAAACTATGTTTATAAGGTAAAGAAAATGATTAAGTGGCTGTGCAAAGCCATTCAGAGAGTGTGCATTGGACACTGTACAGCCAACCATACCTAAGTCAAATCTGACTTGACCTGTGTCTGTGAATAATTATGTGGCTGTGCATGTACAAATAGCATTAAACATAAAATATGATTTTTTGTGATTTTTTGATTTTATTTAAGTGCAAATTGACTTAGTAGTAGCCAAAATACGCAGAAAACACGAATTTACAGTGGCTGTACATAGTTATATGTGGCTGTGCACCTCCTCATCTTAAAGCCCTGATTTTTCTAAATTTTTTGATATATTTTTTGTGAGATTTAACTCAGTATTAGTGGACAAACTGATTTTTCTTTTTCTTTGTGGCTGCATAGTTCCGTGCTGCCACCAGAGTACCGACGCGTCGGTACTCCTTGCACAGCCACCAAAAATGTCGGAATTGGTGTAGTTCACTTGTTACAGCCTCAAATATTACAAAAAATATATTGAAAATTTCAGAAAAATCGGGGCTTTCAGGGAAGGGTATGCACAGCCACAGAGAATTCTGTACAGCCACCCAAAGTGCGCATTTTCTATGTATTTCAACAATTACTTTATTAATTCCCACTCAAATAATATAAAAAAATCACGAAAATTCGTATTTTTTATATTTAACCTTATTTGTACATGCACAGTTACATAATACTTTCACAGCCACAAGTAAAGTCGAATTTTGATGTAGAAAACAGCCAAAGTGGCATTTTAAGACTGCTATACAGAGAATAATGTGGCTGTGCATGTACAAATGAGGTTAAATATAAAAAATATAAATTTTATGATTTTTTAAATAATATTTAAGTGGGAATTAACAAAGTAATTGCTAAAATACATAGAAAATGCGCATTTGAGGTGGCTGTACATCATGCTATGTGGCTGTACACCTCCCCATCTTGAAGCCCTGATTTTTCTAAATTTTTGGATATATTTTTCGTGAAATTTGATCCAGTATTAGACTAAAAGCTGATTTTTCTTTTTCTTTGTGGCTGCACTGAGTCGGTGCTGCACCAGAGTACCGACGCGTCGGTACTCCTTGCACAGCCACCATAAACATCGGAATTAGTATATTTCCCTTGATACTGCATCAAATATTACGAAAAATATATCAAAAATTTCAAAAAAATCGGGGCTTCCAGATGAGGGTATGTACAGCCACAGAAAAATCTGTACAGCCACACAAATTGCGCATTTTCTATGTATTTCAGCAATTTTCTGGCTAATTCCCCATTAAATAATATTTAAAAAATCACAAAAATTCATATTTTTATATTTCAAATTGTATACAAAGATTTTACCACAAAAAACATTGCACAGCCACCATAATTGAATATTTTTCGGATATTTCAGCTATTTTTTGGCTAAATCCCACACAAATAATATTAAAAAAGTTGCTAAAATTCATGTTTTCCATATTGCATTTCATTTATGTCAACACAGTGAAAGAATATCATGAACATACCCTGTAAATTAGTATTTTTTTAGGTATTCCATTGTGTCGGCCACTACATGCAAACTGCTCTGGCTTGCGGTTGCCCTTACAGGATCTTGCAGTCTTGCAAGTTTAGTGAAAAATAGAAATATTAAGACTGTGGCTATGCTCAATAAGGTGGCCATCAAGCTTGAGCTTGACAAACTTAGAAAGGTGCTTGGGAAGACATAGCTTGTAGTAGCTGAGTAGAGTTTGTATTATGTCATTTACTACCACATGTTGCCTTTTTAACATACTCGTAGGAATCAAAAGTGATGGCGCTTATGTAATACAGTCAGATGAGACATGCTCAATGTTCTAATTTTACACGACATTGACATTGATCCTCTTCACACAAATGCCTCGAGCTGAGAGTTCTTGTTGTCAACTTGACACGCCAACAAAGAACCGTATCGTTGGATACTATCTTGCCACTGGAAATGCCGCCGCCGCTGGTCGCAACGAAAACGTACCCCCGCGCACTGCGCAAAACATCATTCGACGCTTCAAAGAAACTGGTTCAACGGCAAATAAACCACGTACTGGCCGCCCAAGAAAGCTAAACGAGTACGACACACGTCAGTTGATTCGGACCGCCAGGAAAAACCGCCGAATGCCCCTTACCGAAGTGACAAACCAACTTTCAACAAAGGTCTCTGTTAGTCTCGTCAGACGGGTAGTGTTTTGAAGTCCGGTTGCAGGACTGGAAAAAGACCGCAACCAAACCGGACCAGGACCGCAAAAGACCGGACCAGCAGTCCGGTCTTTGGATATTTGAGAATGAAAAACCGGAAAAAGACCGGTCTTTGAAGACCGGTTTTCGGTCCTAGGACCGGTCCAAACCGGTAGTTTAGTAGTCCTTATTTTTCCCTTTAAAACGCACTATGTATCATAATTTTAGACAAAGTTCTCGCTGAGAAATAAAAAAAACCATTTTGAAACTCCCAAAAGTGTAGGAAATGGAGAATATTTCCGTAGAATCACCAATTCTCAACGGAATTTAACGTTCTTGGACTCGTTTTAAAGGTATATATGATCTCTACAAGTTATATTGATACAACTATGCTAAATAATGACGATAATGTGTCGAAAAACCGGTTGAGACCGGTCGGCAACCGGTTAAGACCAGGACCGGTCCAGGACTGCAAAAAACCGACGAGGACCGGTCCTAATCGGTCCAGTCCGGTTTTTTGACCATTTGGGAATTTCTAGGACCGGTTGCAGTCCCGGTCTTTGCCAAAAACGCGAAAAAACCGGACTGGACCGGACTTCAAAACACTACAGACGGGTTCTTGCAGCACACGGATACCATTGCCGGGTCGCGCGAAAAGTTCTGTTCCTCACCCAACATCATAAACAACTTTGATTAATTTGGGCGAAGATGAACAAAAAGTTGAGCGCTCGAGATTGGTTTCGTATCATCTTTACTGATGAATGCTATGTTTGGGTCAATGACAAATGTGGCCGTATTTTTGTCACCCGGCGGAAGGACGAGCGTTTACTTGAAGAATGCCTAGTCCCGACTTTCAAGCAGTCCACCCTACGTGTAATGTTCTGGGGAGGTATCGTGGCCGGCCGGAAATGCCCATTGGTTGTTCTGGAATACCCTGGCAGTAAGGGTGGTGGAATGAACTCAAAGCGCTACCAGGAACAGGTATTGGAGGGGCCATTTTGGGATTTTTACACTCGTTTGAAGCAAGAGCGGGGTTTTATACGGTTCCAACAAGATGGCGCTCCCTCTCACCGAAGTAAATCAACGAAAAAATGGCTTGATGACCGCAGGATCCCATTATTTTTCCATCCCCCAAATTCCCCTGACCTCAACCCCATTGAACCCATATGGCTCGAGCTGAAGCGGATTTTACGTAGTCGCAGGAATACTCCGACAACTGTCGAGCAACTGAAGGCCGCTGTTCTTACAGCCTGGGAGGAAATATCAGTGGAGATGATCAACAAGCACATTAGTAAGATGCCAGATCGTGTTTCTGCAGTCTTAGCAGCAAAGGGGGGTCATACCCAGTTTTAATGTCATATATCTATTCTTTATATTGTAGTCTTTACGCAGAATAATTTTGAAGTCCAGATAACGCCGCACCACTTTTCAATGAGCAAAACTTGATTGCTTCGCATTTGACAGTATTACATAAGCGCCATCACTTTTGGTTCCTACGAGTATTACATGTGAGATATCTATACCTGCACTAACCTGTCATAGCCCATTATAACCTACCCAAAGACATGCAAGCCCTATTAAGAAGAACTCGTTTACTGCCATGCAAAGCAATGGCCTCTAAACAAGTCTAATACTGGATAGCCCCGCAGCAGGCTCTGGTTGGGATGGTCCCACACAAGGTGCCAATCCAATTTGACGGATTTCAGGGCGAAAACCCAAAACTTTGACGCCTCAGGAGAGTTCGGCGAGACAGGCTCCTTGAACTTGTCAAAGTTGATTTGACGTCCAAGCTTGGCTCGCTGACGTGGAACAAAAGGCGCTCCGAACAATGGAATCGATGGCGTCGATGAGGACAGAAGCAGGGAAGGGATAGACACTAATCAACCTAGTCAGATTTTTCACCTTATTAGTGAAAGTAACTTACAATGCTCGGACATTGACATAGAAAGCCGAGTGCTTTTTGCCAGCAAACCAGATTCCGGAGGTGAGGGCACTGGGGTGTTGAACAAGTAAGTCAAGGAAATAAATTGAAAGGAAAAGGAAGATTACCATGTTGAGAATCACTGCTAACTTCACCGAGTTGACGGTCGAAAGCAGAGTGTCCGATGTTGATACACCCAATCCGGAGAGTCTGGCAAGCACGGTTGCGAAGAGCAGAAGGTGCCCCTTCCCATACTACGCCTATCTCTTCGCATATACCGAGCTCAATCGTCGGCTTCTCCATTTCGACGGGGTTCACAATATGAAGATACCTGGAATACGCAGATATTGGGCGAACAAGCCAACACGGTACCCCCATTTCGAAAAACTTCTGAGCGACGCTGAGATCCGGAGTTACGCATCCAATGATATTGGAATCAAGAGGTAGATCAACCCCACAAGAAGCCCGCAGTTCAATTTCCTGCCACTTAGTGTAGTAATCCAAACAGGCCAAAGCTTCAAGAAAGTGACGTTGAAAAGAGGTGAATGTGATAAGAGTATTTAAGTAAGACTGAGGACAAGATTCGAGCGCAATGCAAGCGTATCTCTGTTGGAGGTTACAGTGAAGAAGATCCCGGACCTCCGCATTGTTTTCGGTAAGAGACTTATCCTGCAAGTAGTCGCGAATTTTCGCATAAAGCTTGGATCTCAGGGCAAGGACTTGTCTCCGAAGATCCAACGAGATCATGCCTATGTCGGAGACAGTACCAGGTTCAAGCTCGAAATCTTCCGGCCGAAGTTCGTACCAAGCGAGACGAAACTCGTGGGTGGCTAATATGTCTTGAGGGGGCTTTTTCAACACGTACGGTAGGTAAGAAGTGGCATCAAAGTACCATTGAGGCCAGAGCATTAGGTCGTGTGTGCCAAAGCGGCCGTCCAGGCGAGGGCGCACTGTGGAGGAATCGTAGCCAAAATGGGGAATATAATCCATATTTGCCGAGGTGACAAAATATGTCAAAGGGCACCTGGACCCGCTCTCCAGCAGGCCTGGATCCTCATCGCACTTGAGACCAGGTACGCGATATTTGAGGTTTGGAAGTTCGGCGATGACGAGGGCATCTGTGCCATTCAAAGCAACTGCGATAAAAATGAGTAATGGACCTTCCCATGAAAAGGACTAACCGACATTGTTCTGTAGATCGTATTTAAGTAGCGTTATTGAGAATAAAAAAGATACGAACGCACCTTCTGGCTTCCAATTAGATCTGAAAACAGCCGCCCCTGACTCCTGCCTCGAGATTCCATAACAGTCAACTTCCCCGTCTATACGGCCAAACCAGTCAGGGAGAAATCAACGAAAGACAAACATGCTCACATGGATAGCTAAGAGGTCCGGGTGGAGGATACCCCACTGGCATAGTCGGTCTGTAAAAAAAAATGTCAGTCGTCGCACCTACCCTGGAAGACCGGGACATGGGTTGGAGTCGAAGGCACCAAGGAACGGGCGGTAATAAGGACGCTGGACCAAGCAAGAAGACCATATTGCACGACAGAACGAAGTCAAGTCGTGGTAGATGGAGTGACGAAGTCAACTCCGCATCTCCATCCATCGTTGAGAGAAGTCAATTTGCGTTGCAAGGAGAGAGCAAGTCAACTCCAGGAAGAGACACAGTCAACTTCGTGTGGAGAGACAAAGTCAACTCCGTGAGTCGGTCCGCAAGAGATAACGAAAAAGGACGACTTACCTGACAACTGGACGCGGAGAAGGGTAGATATCGAGGCACTGGGGCAAGGGCAACTTGGAGGACAACGAAGAAAGACGACAGAATCAATCAACAAGACAGCTGATCAGCTTCAGAAAACAACAACTATCAACAAAGCCATATTCGGAAAATGTGATGATCGGAGATATGCCGAACTCGATCCGTCAAAATTGATCCGTTCAAAATGAACGAATGACGTCGAAGGGATCAATTTGCAATTATAATTATCTCAACTGATCAATCACAAGCGCTTAAAAACTAAGTACGATCATTCTTCTCATTCATCGCGCGCTCGAGTTTGTCTTCTAACTCTTTGATTCTCCGATCTTTAGCTAGTATACATAACGTAGATACATCAATGTATATCATTGGTTTTATAACCAATTCATGTAGAAACCACGAATATCAGCAGGTGAAAATTATGTAGAAAGACGAGCATGATATTTAAATAGATAGCAAATATTTTGAAGTATGAATGAGCAAAAAAGGGGGAAGAATATCTTTAGTATGCAATAAAAACAAAGTGCAGAAAAACTAACCCGACTCGTTGACGATATGGAAGAACTCGCCGCCGTAAATGTTCACCTGCAGCGCAGGGAATTGGCAGTTGTGGAACGTGCCGCCGAAGATATTATAGACTAGATCCGATTAATAAAATTGTTGGAGTGAAAAAAAAATTCAAAAAGAACTCACTGATAGGCGGATGCGTTGACGAATCATCTTCAGCGTCGCCGGCGTTTTCATCGGCTTCAGTCGAAGCCACGGACGCTAGACACAGTAAGTCAACAGTTTCAGTGAGAGGAATTCCAAAATACTTACCTTCATCGGATGGCGACGCCGGCGAGATTGCTGAGAAGGTCAATCAGCGGTCGAGATCGGCGTAAAGGTGGCAGACCGACCACTTACCGGCATCAGAACCTTCGCCGCCGCTCTCGATTCCAACATCTTGACGAAGAGGAGCTAAGGAACGCGGGTAAATACGAAAAAAAACACGCGTACCAGGATCCGGCCCAACTTGAACCGTCGAAAAAAGTCAGAGATTCGGAAGACTAAAGACGTAAGAACACGCACCTGACGCCTTATCGATTTCACCGCTCGCGTTCTCATCGAATTTGGCTGTCGTTTGAACTCGTAAAGTAACGAAGAAGCGAAGACCACGAAGAAATTGACGTACGCAATATTTGTTCGGAATTCTGCTGGATTTCGGCCATGGTAGAGTCTGTATGAGTCACATTAAGCATAAGGATAAAGAAATAAGAAGAAAAACTCACCAGGAGGAGGAGATTGAACGATGAGTGCTGAAATTGTAAGATCAAGATGTGAGAGACCCGCGTCGACCCAAATTGGGAAGTCGATCGAATTAGGCGCGCGCAGTCACGCCCGCACGCCGACTATTCCAATATAGGTCTTCAGTAACAAATGCGGATTCATAAGCAAGTAAACGTTGGTATCAAGGTGCTTGGCGTATTAGACGGTCGATATAGGGACTTCTGCGACGGCCAAACCGGATAACGCACAACGAATATAGCGATAGTCGTGTACATGGGTTACCAAACGGTATCGAAAGGGCGTATGCGTACATGGATCGAGAAGGAATGTTCGAAAACATAACGGGGGAAAAGGCGTATCGGACGGTGTTCCATGTACAGTAGTAGTATTAATATATTGGGTACATTGACGGATTAATTCAAGTCAATGTAAAAGTGACAAAGTCAACTCTAACGAAGTGTAGATCTGCAAGCCAGTTGGGTCAAATACAGTTGACTCAGATATTGAGGACGAGGGTTGGCTCCTATGTTGCGTATAGTTGACGTTATGAAGATAAAGTAGCATCAAAATCAATGAAATTGGATTAATTTCTGAGCGTTCTAATGAAATCTGAAATACCACATAGCTACACGAAGCTGAATACGATGGGTGAATTGACGGATCTATTCAAGTCAATATCAGAGTGACCTAGTCAACTCTGAGGGAAATAGATATGCGGCGATTTAGTCGATGATGAGATAACGCAGAACGCGATGATGTCCAAGAGAACGCTGTTGGTTCAAATGATAAACGAGGATGAAATAAGCGAAATAAGTGACCACGAAACAAGCGAAATGACTACTCACCTTGGACGTGGAGATACCAAGTCAATTCCAGGGAGGTGAACATATCATGCGATCAACACGACGAGGAGAGGGTCAGCTCCGGAGTGACGAGGACAAGCAATCAGGACGAGGAGAGAGAAGACGAGGAGAGGAGATGGGAGAGATCAAGTCAGCTCCGGAGTGACAAGGACAATGCGAGGAGAGAGACAAGACGAGGAGACATGATGGGAGAGATCGAGTCAGCTCCGGTGACAAGGACAATGCGAAGAGAGAGAAGACGAGAGGAGATGATGGGAGAGATCGAGTCAGCTCCCAGGTAACGAGTGGAATGCGAGGAGAGAGAGAGAGGACAAGGAGGGAAGACAAGGAGAAAAGATTGGAGATAAAGTCGGTTCCGGAGTGATGGGGCAATGCGATCAAGGGTTGGATTTCGGAGGTTGCCGGGAGGTCTCGTGCTGTGGCGCGGGAGTTCTGGGAAGACCCAAGGTGAAGTTGAAGTCCTCACTGCCCGCAATGCCCCGCATCACTCCTGACTGCGTTTGCGGTTTGTGCCCACTTCATGACCTCCTCCCTCGTCACTTCATCCTATCTCTTCATGCTTCTCGCGTTTGTCTCTTCATGCGTCCCTCGTAGTCGTTATTGCACCTGACCTCCCTTCCATGGCATTGAATCAACGTCGGGTGAGTACCTTGTGTTTTGGACGAAGATGGCCACTAACACGATGTCTTCAGGCTCGACACTCTCCTCATTTTTCTTCGGACGAGTTGACTTTGTCTCTCGTAAAGCGCTTTGACTTCGTCAACGCGTTTCATTCGTCAAACATGCGAGCTGACTTGGATCTCTTGCACTCGCACATCGACACTGCCTCTGAAGTTCCCTGCCTTCCCCACTCGTCTAAGCACGTCTCGATTCTAGGTAAGTGTATTTGCTATTGCCATCTGCCCTATGATTGTCTTACTCTTCTGAGTACCGTTTGATCACCCAACAGCCTTCTTTCGCTGTTTTTCTTTTACTGAAACTCTTTGAGGTTCCGATTGTTTTCCGCTTGTTGGCAGGACTGCGCCGAAGTCCCCATCACGTCCTCATCGGCTGCCATTTGAACTGGATTCTGATTTGGTACGTCTCAACAACCGAACTAGTGCTTGATCTAACTAAGTGTTGGGCTCCACAGATTCACCTATTGTTATTTCCTCAATCCACGACATAAGCTGCCCTCGCCATGGTTACATTTCCTTTCCCAGTTGTAGTAGGACTGGTTGGCGCAACTAGGACAGGAGCATGGGTGGGGGAGGATTCAGTGCTCGAGTCGCCCCTGAATGGTTGCTTGTCTGTGGTACTGCAGACCTCTCGACCCCATTGGTGACGATCTTTTCGTCGCACGGAAGTGGACGAGACATTCGTCTATTAGAATACACATTAAACTAGCTCTAAATAAATAGTCACCATCTTGAGTAGACAACAGACTAATAAGGAAATATCTGCCGAATGCAGATGTCATGTTTGGGGATTCCAATGTCGGTCATCATTTAATTTACGGCGATCATAGAATTTGCGCGGTCATTAAATTTCGAGCGCGTATACAAGGACCAACACAACACATCGGCTCATTTCTTTGGGATATATTTTCGTTCACTTTCTGAGTTTAAACCCGTCTTTCTTTCTTACCCCCACCATCTCCTAGCATGGCGAACAGGAAGGCGCCGAAGCGCCCTGTGGTACGTTGTCTACGTTCTTTGTCTTCCTTGTCTACTAACGTCTCTCTTAGTCTCCCACTGCAGACTACTTGGCTGGTAAACGTCGGAAGGTTGCTGAAGTGTGAGTCTTGTGTTCCTCTCTGCGTCTACACCTTGCCACGACGGCACTTGGGTTGACTTTGTCTCCCATCGAGTTGTTGACTTCGTCTCACCTCTGACCATGTTGACTTCGTCTCATGGTTTATCCTTGCGAGGTGTACCGCTGTTCCTTTGCTGACGTGTTTGTTGCTAGACCTCAAGGCCGACGCCAGACTCGCTCGTCTACAATCCTTCAGTCTGTACCGACTCCCACCGGTGAAAGTGATGACGACGGCTCACCTGCGGAGGTTGATTCACCAACGAGAGAGGAGTCGCCTGCGAGGGAGGAGTCACCTGCAAGGGAAGAGTCGCCTTCACCCCTTAAGGTCGGAATTCGCGCTGGTGCGAAGCGTCGTTACAGTGAACGCTCCTCGTCGGACCCTCCTGCGACTGTGAAGCTCGGGCCGCCCAATGCTAATGGGTTGCCCTACGTTCTGGTTCCTCGACTTCGCAAAGAGTACGCTCACTACGTACCTATGTCGGAGGTGCGAAACGCCGAGCTCCCCGCCACGAATGTGCAAGCCCCTCCTGCCAGCACGACCACTAAGGAGAAGGCTCCTACCAAGGCTGCACCTGCAAAGGCTGCACCTTCGAAGACCGCGACATCGAAGAGTGCGAAAGCCACGACTGCAAAGGCTGCTGCGAGGGCTCGAAAGACCAGGCCGATCATTATCCGGTCTCCATCTCCATCGCCTGAACCTGTTGCGGAGTCGCCTCCTCGCAAGCGTCTTCGTGCACATTCGCCGGAACGTGATACACCTGAGGAAGAGAGGTTTCAAACTGATGCACTGTGGGAAACAGATTTGCAAGAAGATGTCCACGTTTACAAGTTCTTCAAGTATATCTACTATTCCAACTCTCCTCCTGTACTTGGCTATCCAGGTCCTATAGAGAAACTCACTTTGTGGAAGGGGCCTGGTGCTGAAGAATTTGGTCCTATCCCTGCCAACCATGTTATTCCTCACCTGGTTCCAAATCAACTTCGAATGGCTGAGGATTATCTTAAGCTATTCCCACAAGGATTACCTCAAGGATTACCTCAAGAGGACAACACTGGCATCAATGATGACAGTGGTCCCTATGCTTCACCCCAGGGAGACCATACAGATGGGGAAAGTGATGGTGAGGTTCTCAAAGTTGTTGAGGTGAAGAAGAAAGTTGCCAAGGGAAAGGCAAAGGCTGTGGAGGATGACATTATGGAGGATTGTGAGGCCCAACATCAGATTCAAACCCAGGATGAAGACACCTTGCCTTTTGTTGGTCAGTATGAAACAGCCAAGCTGGTTCAGGGAAAAGGGAAGGAAGTACATCCTACCAAGGCCAAGGCTACATCAGGCAATGTTGAAACTCAAGTTCTGGTCAAGGACACTGTCAATCTTGGAGGGCGCCCTCCCAAGTTGTTCTATACAGATTGCAACAGGGGGAATGTAGAGGTTGCTGCCATTTTGAATGGGATTGGTCACAAACACAACCAAAACATGTCCTTAGTTTATGACACTGTGAAGTATGGACCTGTACAGGGAGAGATTCGTGCAGCCACACCTTGGACTGCATATCAGAAGATCTATGCCCATAATGAGCCTAAGAAGGAAGGCCAAACTGTTTGTATGTATATCATATGTCTTATTGTTTTCATTTACTGATTGTCTCTTTCTATAGCTGAACGAACCAAGGAGTGTGGTGAAGCATACAAGGCTCTTATTGCAAGTGTGCCTCCAGAGGAGCGGGATGCCTTTAAGCAGTCTCTCATTGAGATTGCCAAAGATATGGAATCTCATCTTCCCAAGCAGCATATTGCTGCTAGGATGAAAGCAGCTGAGAAGATGATCAACAAGTGTGTGAGTACTCTTTTCTTTGTATGTGCCCTTGAACAATATTAATTGTTTGTTAGCTCCATGCTATCACTGCAGAAGATCCTGAGATTCAGATCTTCTCTGGGGTCATGTATGTTGGTGAAGATAAAGCAGGCCTCCAGCTGCCTCCTACAACTATTTTTTCTTCTTCTCTGTTGATGAGTGTAGCCTCCAAGCTTCCTGTGCACACCTTGATGACCCATGCCACTAGTCTGGTGAGGTAAGCATATCCAGTTAATTTTTTTTGCTAGTTTTGTGTCTCATTATCTTCCTTGACTTTTAGAGGAGAGCATGCTGCAAATTCTGTTGCCACTGCTATAAAGGGTGAATCATCAAAAAGGCGTTCCAAGCCTATAGCTAGCAAGTCAGCCCTTGAGTTTATAAACAGCTCAAAGGCTCCTGTTGGTGACACCACCCAGAAGGCTGCTAAGGTTGTTAAGGCATCCAAGGCAGTGAAGACTGAACGATCTGCAGTCACTTCCACTTCTGTAATTTCAGCTGCAGCAGCTGCAGAAATTGTTGGTCGATGGGCACGTCATCAATTTAGTATGTTTTTATTTTATTTGAGTGTTATATATTATTGATTCTGCTTTAAAAGGTGCCTATGATGAGAGTCGTGGGAACTTCTCCTGGTTCAAGGCTCATCGCTTTGCTGTGACCTTGCATTACAGGGTGATCTGGCCATGGAATGTTCTGATCCATCCAGGTGGTCCTGGATTTAAGTTTGAAAAGATCACATCTCAACATTGGATTGCATTGGCTGCTGGGCTGACTGAAGATCACTTCAAGCCAGGTGCTGACACCTCTCAGCTCAAGTTTAGACTTGAGCCCTGGACTGCTGGTAAGTTTCATTTTTTCATATTAAGTGATTGCTCACAAACTTGTTTAATTTTTTTCAGAGGAGGAAGGTTACTTCCGTGGCTCTGATAATTACTATGATATTCCTTTGGTCATCACAAACACTGGAAAGGTTTTGGTAACCATCAGAGATACCATCAGTGGCTCCTCCAAACCTATCACCAGTCCCTCTCCTAATGCTGCTGAGCAGGCTGTCAAATCTTTCATTGGCAAGCCTAATATTCCATCCACACGCCCTCTGTCACCCACTGCTGTGTCTACCTCTCATCTTTCTGCTCCCTTGAGGTATAAAGATGGTAACTTTGTTCAAGGTCCATCTCAAGCTCAAGGTTCATCCAAAGGTCAAGGTTCATCCAAAGCTCAACTTGAACCTAGGGATCGCTCTTCCCTTCGGGATGTATTTGATAACCCTGACTGGAAGAAAGGCAAGAAGCATGTTGAGTATATCAACATTGATCAAGAAGATGTAGAGCTCCAGGCTGGCATACAGCAATCTTTTGTTAATGAAACCAGGAAATTAGCACCTCGGGGTGACTTGGGCCCCCACCAGTACACTGCTGTGACATATTCTCATGGAAACCAAGCAGCTCCAACCATTGCCAAGCGAACTGGTTCTTCTATTGCCAAGTCTGCTGCTCCTCCTGCTATGAAGCCATCTCGTCAGATTGTTTCTTACTCTGGTACCTCTTCTCAACGGATCTCTCAGCCCATGCGTCAGGTTGCTTCCTATTCAGGCCAGACTTCCTCTCATGCACCTCCAGCCAGGCCTCTTGTCCATGACATCTTCTCTCATCCTTCAACTCGTGGCCCTCCCTCTAATCGCCCCCACACTCACATTCCAGCACAGGCTTCTGCAAGGAGTTCATCTCCCATTGGATCTTCCCCCCCTGCAATTGCTCAAATTCATCCACTGCGATATGTCATGTCTGAGGAGGATGGCTCTGGTTTGGAGGAACAGGAGGAGTAGATGTGGTCTCTAAGGTTGGTAAGCTTAGATAGAAGGTCCAACTCCTCCTTTCTCTTCAGCTTTGTCATTCTTTGGGCCAACTCCAGTGTCATTCTTTGTTGAGATACCCATACTTCTCATTGCTGCCATCATGGCATGCATTTGCTTATATACACTCATTGTCTTGGCCTTAGATTGTGGATCCAACTTCCCTTTCTATTGCATTTTTGTCACTCTTTGATTAGTAGTAGTGTTTGAAACTGCTAATCTAATACATTCCATTGTGTTTTCCAAATGTTATTGTAAGTTTCTTGAGATGAAAACAGGTAAAATGTTTTTGGATCTCTTTGATTCATCTGCAAATATGTTTTGTTGAAATGTTTTTACTGCTAATTTTTGGGCTGACAGGGCTGCAAATTATTATCACTGGATAGCTGATAAAATATTTTGAAAAAATATTTGTTAAGTAATGCAAAAAACATTTTGAAAGCATATTGGTCATCTCCTGTGTTTTACCAGGTGAAATGAGTGAATGCCATAACCTGCATCTATCTCAGCATCTACCTACCACATCTGTACCTGCACATATTCTCACCTAGGAAACTGCACAGGTATCCTCCGTGAGTTGTGGTGCTTACCCACACTGTATCTGTGATCTGTGTGGATTTATCTATAACTGTCAAAAGCAAAACAAGCTAAATGCACTCAGTGGTACAAGTTATGTTGAATATATATGATGATGATATACTTGAAAATATTTTGATTGCATTTTCCAACCTGTAAAACATTTTGAAAATGTTTTCCAAATTGCTAGAAGTTAGGTGATTGATAATGTTTTTAAATATATTCTTGAGGCTTGTTTGAAAACATTTTGAAAATATTTTCCAACTTGGAAAGAAGAGTCAGGTCGTTGAAAATATTTTTGAAAATATTTTCTCATCTTATCAGAAACATTTTGCAGTCTGACTATAAGTCAGAATATTTTTGAATACATAAATTAAGTGCATTATGCTATATAAAATCAGAGAGGAGACTGTTGAACTACCTTGTTATTGAATACATTTACAGAGGTTTTTGATATTGAGTGGACAGATACTGGCAGGTACAGGTGCAGGTAGGCACCCAGACACCTGTGGGTTACCCATGCATTTCCCTAAGGAGATTTTTGATATTAAGTACACATATGCCATATAAAATCAAAGAGGAGTTGAGAATATTCTTGTAGCTGATTTGAAAACATTTTCAATTGAAAATATTTTCCAACTTGATAAATAGAGACAGGTTACTGAAAACATTTTTGAAAAAATATTTTTAAGACTTCCTTGAAAATATTTTCCAACTTGGTAAGAGTATGTGATTGAAAATGTTTTTAAAATGTTTTTTCAACCCATAATCAAAAAACATTTTGCTTCTCTCGTCATGAGAAAAAATATTTTTGAAGACTTGAATTCTGAGTAAATATGTGTCATATCAAAATCAGAGGTGCACTTGTATTGAACCTCCTTGTTACTGAATACATTTTGGAGGTTTTTGAGATTGAGTACACATATGCCATATAAAATCAGAGAGGTGTTGGTGATGACCTAGAGCATTTGTATTGAATGTCCTTGTTATTGAATACATTTCAGAGATTCTTTAGCTCAAGAGTAAATGCATGCTGGTATAGCAGTACCTGGACCCAATTCATTGTGGTGTTGCATGCGTGCGGCTCGGAGATTGCCGTTGCACACAATGCTGGTCATGTGCGGCGCACTAAGTTCCATAATCTGAAATTACTGACTGTCAAGCTGACTGTACTCATGCTAAACTGCCTTGTCATTGAATACATTTTGGAGGTTTTTGATATTGAGTGCACATATGCCATATCAAAATGAAAGAGAAGACAAGACTCAAGCTGACTGTACTCATGCTAAACCGCCTTGTCATTGAATACATTTCGGAGGTTTTTGATCTTGAGTGCACATATGCCATATCAAAATCAAAGAGGAGACAAGACTCAAGCTGACTGTACTTATGCTAAACCGCCTTGTCATTGAATACATTTCGGAGGTTTTTGATCTTGAGTGCATATATGCCATATCAAAATCAAAGAGGAGATACCAGTGGGACCCGATATGGGTAAATGCATGCTGGTATACCAATACTAGTGGGATCCGATATGGGTAAACGCATGCTGGTATACCAATACCAGTGGGACCCGATATGGGTAAACGCATGCTGGTATACCAATACTGGCAGGACCCAATATGCGAATAAATGCATGCTGGTATACCAATACTGGTGGGACCCGATATGGGTAAACACATACTGGTATACCAATACCTGGACCCGATATGCAACCAGAAGCGTGGGAAAATTCACCAGAAAATGGGCCGGGAGCGTGGGAGAATTCACCAGAAAAAATAGGACCCAGGACACCCTATATTATTTATGGATCAAAACATATTTGAAAATTTGTTTTGAAGACTGGAAAATGTTTTGATTTTTGGCTGGGGGGGTCACTCAAAAACATTTCCATAAAATATGTTTTCAAAAACCTTTTCAAAACATTTATTTCCTATATAAACATTTTTCAGTACCTATTAGGTATGGTAAAAGATAAAAATTTACCATACCTAATAGGTAGTACAAAACGGGATCCTGAAGTGCAGCCAAACTTGTTCGGATGGTGGAAAACAGCTTGGATAAGCCATAAAAGGCACACCAAACATTGCCAAACATGACCAGATGACTTTAAAATGATGTAAGAGATGCTTACATAATCAACCTCCCAGCCAAACTTTGTGCAATTGCCTTGAAATTGGTGATGCACCAACTTGAACCAAGAATATTCTCTATGATATGTCATGTGATAAGTGTGCACAGACCACCTGTTAGGTAAAAGAAACATTATTAGTCATTAATTCCAGTTTATTTATTTCAAAAATCTCACAATACATATTATTTAGTGTGTATTTCAAACATTCTACCGCATTTGGTAAGTCACATAACGGTGTGACTATAACTATGTGACACCATTTTAAAGCCCCGATTTTTCTGAGAATTACACAATTTATTTCAAGACAATCCGATAAAAACTGAGCCACGTAGCAAATTATCATGTTACAAGTTCTTACGTAGCAAATTATCATGTTACAAGTTCTTACGTAGTAAAAGAACTTGTTTTCCGGCCTGCGAAGCAGGCACTTTGGTTCCTAACGGAAACGTTGGAAATTCTCCCACTGCTATAGTGACCCTGCACGGTTTCTGTATCTCAGCCATTTCTAGGCCGATTTTTATGATTTTGGTATCAAAAAATTCGTAAAAATCAGGG